>OZ034975.1:37852568-38112568 GCA_964030785.1 Siderastrea siderea
TTGCTCGGAATTATCGGCCAGTCAGGATTTTCCCCGTACGAGCGTATTTAATAAATTAAATATTCCATGCATCATTGCCAGAAGAGTCCCGACTCTTTCCCGTTATTGAGCTCTCCAGAATCGACCGTTATTGAAGTGTTTTTGGTTTCTGTAGTTCATGTCAGTTTAATTTCGTAGTCAGTTCCAACAGTTGAATGTATTCGTGGTTATGACATTGATCTGACGATTTATTGATCTGACGTTATTCTGAACTTCGCAAATGATGTTTGTTCTTTGATGATCACCAGAAGGATTCTTGAAATCCTTCTCATTTAGCTGCAGAAATGTTTTGTGTTTTCTTTCGCTTAGCCTTTTAGAACGATCTAATTCGTGAGCTTTTCCTGACACGAAAAGCTATGTAAAAATTTGATTTTCATAATTCAATTAGTACAATGTTTACATAGCTGTAATGTTGGCATGATTTCTGACACGAAAGTATGATTGTCAATCTCAAGCTTTTCAATAAACTCAAACAACTTATATAAACGCAAAAACTAGCCCAACGTCTGTTTCTCTTTAATTATGTGAGTATTCTTAATTCTACATTCATTCTATTATTACGAAAAAAAAACACGATTTCCCAGACTTAAGATAGTAGTTACATCTCAAAAACAACTGCGAACTATCCGAACGGATCCGCTCGTTTATATTTGCGGGAAAACTTCTCCTGTTTTGACTTCAATTAACGTTACCTCCAGTCCGTTAGCGTCGAAATTTACGAAAATCGTGACAAATCACGTAAAAGCACCAAATTTGGCATACATATCTTTGAGGGCATATAAAACAAATT
This sequence comes from Siderastrea siderea, assembly GCA_964030785.1. Lineage (NCBI taxonomy): Eukaryota > Metazoa > Cnidaria > Anthozoa > Scleractinia > Rhizangiidae > Siderastrea > Siderastrea siderea. Next base: position 37,853,398 of record OZ034975.1, read on the forward strand.
TAGAAGGGGTGCCACGTGATCTGAGTATCCGGGGGGCCACAGCACTCAAATTAATTTTCATTCATGGTCACAGGACTCCCACGCGCATGAACAGACCACACACTGGCAGACTGAAAAGGATTTGATGGGCTTTTTTAACTGGCCTTGTCAGCGAACGACAGAAAATGACAACAAACAGCCATTAAAGTTTACACGCCACATATCCTTGTATTTTCTGCTCCCTTTTCGCTTGCCTGGGTACCCTCTGATCAAATAGACTTAACAAACTGAATCGTTACACTTCCGATAACTGTGAAGGGAACGAATAATTATTAGTTTGAATTAGTCGACAAACAGTTCCAAATCAGCAGCTCAAATCGCAAAGGAAACCATTGCCTGTTACAGCTATTCAAACTTTACTTATTTTGGGTTATTTTCGTCATACGTTCAGGAACGTGTATGCCGACCCATTTAGGAGAAGGATAACTGAAACAATTGACTTCCGTTATGAATTGTTTTGAATTACATTTCTTTACAGCCTCTCCCCCATTAAGTTCCTCTAGACAATAAAAGCAAGTCGGGTTGACGAGAAATCTGGAAAATGCCAGATGTTTTAAGTGTACTGTTGAGAAAAACATATCGCGAGAGACACTTAAGGTCACTGACATATCTGCCTTTACTTTAAACGTCAGTTTAATTCACAGTACAATGACTAAAGAAACAAAATTGGTAACGAACATTAATATATGAAATAATCATATATTTGAACTGCCGATAATGATAGATTCATGTGAAGATCATCGCAGTGAAGGTGTTTCAACTTAAACAGTCGAAAAGAAGAAAACCTGAAAGAATTCAGGCTTGAAGGGGAATCGAACCCCTGACCTCTGAGATACCGGTGCAGCACTCTACAGCGCTATGATTATTTCATATATTAATGTCCATTTCTCCATCTACGGGTTAAACACAAACTCTCAATTGACCAGCTCCCAGCTGGCTGCAAGGTATCGCAGAGGTCAAGGGTTCGATTCCCGTTCAAGCCTGAATTTTTTCAGGTTTCTTCTTTTCAACCGCTTACGTTTAAACACCTTCACTGCGATGATCTTCATATAATTTTAAAATTGGTAACATTCAGTTCAATCTGCCATGAGTCGTATATCACCAGCGAGTACCAAAAGAAGCACGCACGCATGTTAAGCTCTCTTTCACGGTCGTCAACCAGCTCCAGCGATTAATCACCACTTTTTCCAGCATCGTACGTTTTTCTTTCTTTTTTGTCTTGCAGTTCTTAACTCAGTACACCGCTTTGGGTACTTAACATGCTTATACCGATAACATTAATCGAATCCCTCCCTCTGAGAAAACAGGGGCACCCAACAGTTCGTTTTCAGAGGAATATCTGTGTTACGAGTTTCGTTAAAGGAGTGGTTCGTTTGTAGACGGAACGCAGGGTTGTCAGTAACAGCAACAAGCAGATTTATTCCAAGATGAAAGTAATCTTTACAGCTTACAGCACTACTGCTATGTCACACAGACTCTTCTAACATGGAACACAGCTCGCACACAAGGTTCGGCACACAGCACGCCACACAGCCACTTCACTAGATTCGGCACAACCTCGTCCCCAGGGTCTTCTCGCTTTTCAAAATGGCGGCGGCTCGGGAGAAGACCCTGGCACACAGCAGATCACGTGTCTCCAACGAGGATGGAGATGTATTCAAAATGGCGGCAAAAGGGTGAGAAGAACTGGGTACGAGATGCTAAGGTGAAGATAAACAAAATGGCGGAAAAAGCTGAAGTTCAGTTCAAGAAAAAATAGGAAAAACAGACACGTTTTGGATGTAAGAGTCTTAGGAATACGGCAAAGTGTTAGAGGTCTTGTTTTTGCTGTTCATTGTTTCTTTTTTGTTATTTTAAAGTTAGGAGTAATGGGTTTGAGCGTACTCTACTGCGGAACTCCGTACCGCTATTTGATTCAATGTTGCTCAAGCGAACATATTATATTTTTGTTTCATGAGGCTTTAGGCAATAAATTGTCTTATCGTTACATTGTTACAAATCTGTCCTTCTTAAATATTGTTATAAATCCGTCCATCTTGACATAATATGCTCCAGCTTAAGACGTACTTTTCGAATATATCAGGCTCAGATTAAGTTTGAAATATAAATATTATGGAGTGAGCTTAGGCCTTTAATAGAAAATGACTCATTTATTTATTTATTTACTTACTTATTTTTTTAAGCTTATTTACAGTGCAACCTCGATTTAACGAAGTGCAAGGGAATGGGAAAAGAGCAGTGTTGTATGGACTGGTTAAACTAAGTTTTGATCTGGCATATTCCAGGTGCTGCTTTGGAGGCAGTGATAATCATTTTGGCTTTCATGAATTTATTTGTGCCCATTCCTTGTGCTACAGTTTTGCTTGTACAGTTGAAGGTCTCCAGGCTTTGTCGCTTTCAATATTGTTTTCTACACTTTAGTTTCAGTAAGTCTCATTAAATACTAGAACTGAGGAGATTGTGAGACTGTAAATAATGGAGAAATAAAGCATTTTAACAGTGGATAGATAAAGTCCTCTTTGCATGTTAGACCAGTTCTAGGGATAATATTCCCATGTTTGAAAAATTTTCTGCTTAACAACTTCAATCAATTGAGTTATCTGGGTGTAGTTTGAAAGTGTTTGAAAAATTTAAATCAATGGGAAAGAGAGGATTTCAGGAAAAAAAAGGAGAGAAAAAGATTTCATGAAGTTTTGAAATTGGAAATTGTAGTTAGGCCTTTAAGCCCCAGTAGTGACAAACAAACATCTAATTTCTCCTTACAATATCACTACTTGTTCAAACATACAGGCCCTGAGAATAAAGGAAATGATCACCAAAAATAAAATGTCTGGATGTTTATGTGAATTCTCTCAAGTAGTACCATAAGACATTTACGGAGAATAGTGAGGAGAACATGTTTGTTGATATCGGGGCTTAACAACCTGGGGTGCTCTTAAGTGGATATCAGTTTTTGATGGTCTCTTAAAATGATTTCCCATCTCATGTCTCTACTTTAAAACTATTCTCATGTCAATCTAAGCCAAATAAAAAGGGTTTGCAGATCCAATTAGAACACCACAAAAATCCACTAAAAGTTACAACAGAGGTTCAAAGAAATAATGAGTCATCCTAAAAAGTGGGATTTGTAACTTAAGGTCGTGCTGATCAATTCGAATCTTCAACATCCCCCTCTCCCCTCCGGGCATACCTCAGACATTTGGCTACATGTATTTTCCTTGCCCGAGGAGTAGGTAATTTGATGCAAAAGTCCTGTGTGTATCACTCGGTCAGTTGTACGATAATTCTATCAGTTTTGTATTACCCCGTCAGTTGTGCGTTACTTGGTCACTTGTGTAACCTTTCTGTCAGTTGCATGTTGCAAGTTGCAGTTGGAAGTTGTGCATCACTTGGTCAGTTGTGCATTTTTCTGCCAGTTCTGTGTCATTCAGTGGGTTGCATGATAACGCTGTCAGTTATGTATTACTCGGTCAGTTGTGTACTTCCCCACTCAGTTGTGCATAACTCAGTCAGTTGTGTACTTCTCTGTCAGTTGTAATACTCGATCAGTTGTGTATTACCCAGTCAGTTGTCTCAGACTCGGTCAGTTGTGTTACACTCAGTCAGTTGGATGATAATTCCATTAGTTGTTTATTACTCCGTCAGTTGTGTACTATTCCATCACTTGTGTATTACTCCCTCAGGTGAGTTCAATCCTCTCTTTCCCATTTCTATTTTTGAAACACTTTCAAACTTCACCCAGCTGCAGGTTACTCAATTGATTGAAGTTGTTAAGCAGAAAATTTTTTCAAACCTGGGATTATTATCCCCAGAACTGTTAAAATGCTTTATTTTTCCATTGTTTACAGTCTCACAATCTCCTCAGTTCTAGTGTTTAATGTGACTCACTGAAGCTAAAGTGTAGAAAACAACATTGAAAGTGACAAAGCCCTGGAGATCTACAACTGTACAAGCAAAACTGCAGCGCAAAGAATGGGCACAAATAAATTCAAAAAAGTCCAAATGATTATCACTGCCTCCAAAGCAGCACCTGGAATATGCCAGATCAAAAATTAATGAGTCATTTCCATAAATGAGTCATTTCCACTGAACTCACAGAGAGGTAAGCCATGTAGAATAAATATTTTGTAGCACTAGTTTTATTTAAGGCTAAGCTCACTCCATAAGATTTATATTTTAAGCTATAAATCTTATGGAGTGAGCTTAGGCCTTAAATAAAACTGAGCCTGATATATTTTAAAAGTCTAAAGGTGAAGCATATAATTTTAAGAAGGACGGATTTGTAACAATGTAACGATAAGACAATTTATTGCCTAAAGCCTCATGAATCAAAAATATAATATGTTCACTTGAGCAACATTGAATCAACTGGCGGTACGGAGTTCGGCAGTCGAGTACGCTCAAACCCATTATTCTTAACTTTAAAATAACAAAAAAGAAACAATGAACAGCAAAAACAAGACCTCTAACACTTTGCCATATTCCTAAGACTCTTACATCCAAAACATGTCTGTTTTTCCTATTTTTTCTTGAACTGAACTTCAGCTTTTTCCGCCATTTTGTTTATCTTCACCTTAGCATCTCGTACCCAGTTCTTCTCACCCTTTTTGCCGTAGCCGCCATTTTGAATACATCTCCATCCTCGTTGGAGACACGTGATCTGCTGTGTGCCAGGGTCTTCTCCCGAGCCGCCGCCATTTTGAAAAGCGAGAAGACCCTGGGGACGAGGTTGGATTCGGCACACAGCATGGCACACAGCCACTTCTCAAAAATCTTTTAAAACTCCTCAAACTCTCTCCCTTAGTAGACTGAAATACTCTTACTTATATACATATCACAACAAGTTCTAGAAACTTCTACGAAATCTATTTTTAGTAGCATTACATTATTACTTACTATTTAAAGAATTTATCACATAACCATTTAAATGACTAAGCACTTCATAATGTTCTAGAGAGTTCTATGGAATGTTCTGGAAGGTTCTGAGTAACACTAGACAATTTTCGTAACATAACCCCCTCTCAAGAAGAAATTTGCAAAATTTCTGCTACCAACGAGAAATTGTCTAAAAATATCAGTTCCAGGATAAGTCTAATGGTTGCTCTCACTCTGATCCCTTAATGGTCTCCACTAACTTCTAATGCATCACCTTAACCTGGAGCAGCATCCTTGGGTGATTTAAGTTGCTCCTCTGCACTCCCTTTATTTGTGTCAGTCTCTACAGAATGTCTCGGGTCATCTGTTACTCTAGCACCTGGCACATTACCAATGACAAGATCGTAGATCGCATGAGGAAGACATTGTGCTTCAACAATAGCAGTGAGATAAGGGGTATCCACATAAATCCTTGCAACTGGAACTTTCCTCACTGTACCATCGATTAGTACCATGTGGTTATATTCGCCAATGTGCTGATCCTCGGCGACAAGCTCCTTCTTGACAACAACACCACTGCAACCAGTGTCTCTGAGTACATTAACGCTTGTATTTCCTACTTTGCCTTTCACTACTGGCATCCTATTTTCGGCTAACGGCTGAACACACACACTACTCACCACGGGGACTGATTTTCCACAGGCTAACATTAACTGGTTATCTCGAATACACGACTCCAACTCTTCTTTTGTAGCTCGTACCAGGGGCGACTGAACTAAACAGCCAGCACTGATGTGATCACAGGGCACAGGGTTACTAATCTTGGTCTGACCTCCTGGTCTCAGTCCACTAGATTTACAGTTACGCGCCTCATGACCTTGCTTGTTACACAGATAACATTTCCTTACTCCATTCGGGCAGTTGAAAGACTTAATAAAATGGCCTCGGCCATTACACTTAAAGCAACTCACTGTTGAGCTATCACTCAGTATTCTCTCAGACTCATCATCATCTGTCTGCTCAGGTGCCTCATTCTTCACAGGGTTGAACAGATGCTTACCATGTGCTTCTAAATACTGGTCAGCTATCTTAGCAATCTGATCCAGGTTTTCAGGTGCCCTCTCACGTAAATGAACAGCAAGTTCCTTGGGACATGAGTTAATGAACTGTTCTTTAACAATCAAATCCCTCAAGCCTTCAAAACTCTCAGTAGTTATAGAAAGTTCAATCCACCTGATAAGATACTTAGTCAAACGGACAATAAACTGGTCAGGGCTCTCATCAGACTCAGGTTTTGACACTCTAAACTTACGGCGGTATCCATCCTCTGTTAAATCATACCTCTTCATTAGGACCAACTTCACATGATCATAATCCATGGCAGCTTCTTCTGATAAACGAGAATAAACATCTAGCGCCCGGCCAGACAACAAGGCACTCAACTTGGTAGCCCAACCTGTCTTTTCCCACTTGGTGTTGGTTGCAAACCTCTCAAAGCGTTGAAGATATGCGTCCAGGTCATCCCTGCTGTCAACAAATGAGGGTAGCTTAGGGGTGTTGGCCCGATCCTCTCTATTAGGTACTCGATCAGCAAGGCCATGCTCCTGTCCTAAATGTGCAAGCTCCAACTCATGTTCTCTCTTAGCAGCCTCCATGGCCTCTTTCTGTTTCAAAAGTTCAGCCTCCATTTCTAATTTTCTTAGTTCTCTTGCCTTCTGGCTTCTCTCTCCTCATCCTCTCTTCTACACCTTTCCTCCTTCTCTTCTTCTTCTTTTCTTCTCTCTTCCTCGAGTTGTCTACGTTTCTCTTCTCTCTCTTCCTCAAGCTGTCTATGCTTCTCTTCTCTCTCTTCCTGCTCTCTCCTTCTTCTTTCTTCCCTTTCTTCCGCTTCTTTCCTTCTTTCGTCCTCTTCTCTTCTTCTCTCTTCTTCTAATTTCTGTTGTTCTTGAACGAACGCAAGTAGCTTTTCTCCTTCCATTATTATATGGCCGTGTCTCAAAAGGACTGGAAGCAACCAAATAGAAGAATTTGATTGGCTAAAATCGATATTGACCGCGGTCTAGATTTTCCCATCTAGACCGGCATCTAGACCGATGTTGTTCTAACATTTGCCCTCAAAAAGTTACAAACAAAAAAGTACAAACAAATTGGCTTGTTCCTGTTAATAATACTAAATGGAAGAACCAGTAGATAGCGAGGAAGCAAGTAAAGAGAATGAGCAAACGTTGGCAAATTTGAGTTCAGCTGAGGAAGCTACGAGCGAAGATGATGTCGAAATTGAGAAACTTTTGCAAGCACAGAAATCCAGAAGCACTCAGTAGGGTACTAAGAGCGACTTAAACGCATGGACGAAATTTTGTGAGTCACTGAAAGAGTCTAGAGCAATTGTAAACATACCTGCCAAGGAGCTCGACCTTCTTTTGTCCAAATTTTTCATCTCCGTTCGCAAAAACAAGGTTGCACCGAGTACGAACCGTGTATACATTAAGCCAAACTCGATGACACAAACAAGAATAAGGTTTCTAATCAATCGGTTAGGAGGACCAGTGTTGGACGACTCCTCAAAGCAGACGTTCAGTCAAAATTCGTTGCACAGCTTAGCGGTGATAAAAATTTGAAAATCCTCGACTGCTACATTCAGCATCTCTGAAGCGACAGCGATAAATGTCTGCTGTTTTAAATCGTGGGCCAGGTACATCCGCTCAGTCCGAAGAAAACCAAGTCAGTGCTTCCACTACAACACATCAAAATGTCTTCACAGTCCAACAAATCCAGCGTCAGGCAATTTTTGCTGGAGTGCATATTGACAAGTTCGAAGGCTGCACATTCAACAGCAACGTTTTTGTGGTCATCAGTCGAAGATCGCAAGGCTAAATGAGAACTGATCGCTGAGCGATCGAGGCACAAACAGGCATTAAAACTCGTTGCACTTTTGATCACTCTCGATAAATTGTTGTTTGACCACAAGCTTTTTGATTGAGCCCATATGAAAAAGAACGGTTATTTTGTCTTTGTTCATTGACGAAGTTTGTACAAAGCTGGACTTTTGTCCCGTTTGGACTGGAGACTAGTGACAGAAGTAAGCCAGCTAAATGCTTGAGCCCGCGCAGGGAAACAATTTTTTTTTGTCCTTTTGATTTCTTGTTTGGCCATATAATAAACATCTTATTAACCGAGCTAGGTCGGCCTGTATTGGAGAATCTTGACCTCGGTCACTGGTACAGACCTCACTGCGTTCGGTCTGTACTGGCGACCTCGGTCAAGATTCTCCCATACAGACCTCCCGCTCGGTTAATAAGAACTAAATCCAAACTTTTTGCCTAGCTGTATAAACTTTTCCATTACTCAAGGTATTTCACAGTTCGTTGCACAAAAGTAAGTCCTCAAAGCGAACAATTCCACAGATGTCACGCAATGTAGTCTCTACCCCACAGTAAGCTCCACAACTTTCACTCTTTCACTTGATCTGTACCTTTCCTGGTTACGGTAGTCCACAAAACGATTCTTGTACTCCTCCCGGACAGGCCCCCAATGTTACGAGTTTCGTTAAAGGAGTGGTTCGTTTGTAGACGGAACGCAGGGTTGTCGGTAACAGCAACAAGCAGATTTATTCCAAGATGAAAGTAATCTTTACAGCTTACAGCACTACTGCGATGTCACACAGACTCTTCTAACACGGCACACAGCTCACACACAAGGTTCGGCACACAGCACGCCACACAGCCACTTCACTAGATTCGGCACACAGCACGGCACACAGCCACTTCTCAAAACTCTTTTAAAACTCCTCAAACTCTCTCCCTTAGTAGACTGAAATGCTCTTACTTATATACATATCACAACAAGTTCTAGAAACTTCTATGAAATCTATTTTTAGTAGCATTACATTGTTACTTACTATTTAAAGAAATCACATAACCATTTAAATGACTAAGCACTTCATAATGTTCTAGAGAGTTCTATGGAATGTTCTGGAAGGTTCTGAGTAACACTAGACAATTTTCGTAACAATCTGTTCGGCAGACCTAAGTCGCCCAGGAGATATTCTGATTTAATTGCAGTGAAAACTATGATTTCTGTGGCGAAACATCACCTTACGGATTTTCTTAAAAAGGTGACTGAATAATTCCTTTTATTTTTGGAGGGACAAATATGCCATTTAGAGTGTAAAATAAGCTCGGAAATTCCACGGATAGGATTCCGTTTCCCAAAATTGTCTGCACCTTAACTGTTTTTCAGCTTAAAACGCCGAACAGTTCAACCCGTATTTGCTCATGTAAATATGCCCTTAAAAAGCTCGGAAACAATCTTAGAAATCAGAAAATGATATTTCAAGTATTTTGCTAAAAGTTTCTCTTTGGGTGCCCTAAGAAAAGACGCCGAGGTCTGCAGAACAGGATTTTATTGTATGTTTCAGGCAAGCGCTCGCCTAGAAAAAGGCATAAAACGTTAATCAGGCTAAATTACTTGCGACTATTAGATTCCGAATAAACGGAGAGCGAGGCCTAGATACGGCGACGAGCTCAATCTTTCGCCCTAGAATAGCGAGGGACATAAATAATTACTGTCTTACAGTTTCAGTGTTGGTCTTTTGAATAACGCGTAGATCAGAGGGGATGGTTACAGTAATAGGCCAGAATCTTCTCTGACAACATTACGTGTTCTTCACGATTAACGCAAAAAATGCTATTGCTTCGTTATTTCATTTTTATCATCACAATTATTTGTTTTTTCTCTGAATGTAGCTAGCAGCCTTAGCAGTTCACACCTACAACAGCCTGCAGAACAGGCGTTTTTAATTAATACCTGTCATGCGCGTAGGCTCCAATTTACACCAGAGAGAATGAAAGATTAACCGATACAAATCCACTTCTCCAGTTTGGTGAAAAATTCTGAAGTTCACCAGGTCATTCTACGTGTAACTAACTGATGCCTTTTGATGTTTTTGTTGCCATGCTTTGTCGGCGTTTATCTCTTATAACGGTCGATCTCGAGATCTACAGTATACGTGGCTGAGTGATCACAAATTGAATTATTGAATGTGTTCATTTTTATTTCTAACATTTTTTAATTAGAAGAGAAATTTCTCTCCCAGATAAGTCTTTGTCAAAAGAAAGCTTGAACTAAACTTAGATAAGCTGCTTAACCCGTTTGGGATAAGCTTTATTTTCCATTAGTCTGGCTTATGTTTGTTGTCCACCAGTCACGGCCAGTAGTCTATTTGACCACAGGATTCCCAGGCTCATGAGCAAATCTCTTGGTAGACAAATGTACATATAGTATGTGGATTTGATGTGGCAAGTAACTCTAATGACTGTTTATTATCATTTGTCCCGTTCGCTAATGAAATCAGTTAAAAAGTTCCCTACAATAACTCTTACTATTTTGCTATTAGTGATTTGTTAGTGAGCCTGGTTGTCCTGTGACCAGGTTATTGACAATAGATTTGCGTTCCACGGCCTCCCGGATGCTCTGATCTCGTGGCACCCCTTCTCAATTTGTTTTATATGGTCTCAAGAATATGTGTGCCAAATTTGATGCTTTTACGCGATTTGTCACGATTTTTCCCTTGACGGACCGGACTAATAACACTAATTTTTTAACAAAAATGTCTACTTGCATGTGGTACTCTGACATACACTGTAAGATTATAATATCTTACTGCTGCATGTACAGGACTGGTACTAACATGAATGTATTAATAACTACACCTACACTGTATGTTTATAGCTACTCACTTTCTACAGTGATGTTGACTGTTGCAGTGACAGGAGTTCCAACTCCATTACCAGCAGTACAATTGTAGGCTCCCTCATCCAGTTTACTTGTGATGTTCAGAGTAAAAGTGGGCTCAAAACTGATCATAGAACCATTAGGTGATGTCCAGGTGATGCTTGGGTCTGGATTACCATCAGTAGTACAGTTTAGAGGCACTGTGTCTGTCTCATTTACTGTCTGGTCAGGAGTGATGTATGTAACGTTTGGTGAATCTGTAAAGAAAGAGTAACAACGTCCTTAGCTAAATCAACTGGGGACTCAAAGCAAAACAGGCCGGTGGTCTTATGGCCCCTCACTGAGAAAAGTTATCGGCCATTGTTGGGCAGAATTACATGTGGAACTACATGTTATTGTACACTGGAAGTTATTCTGCTTGGGCAATGTGTTTTAAGGTGTAAAGTTCAACTGTGACCAGTGTAAACTTCCTGTCCACACAAGTATGCTGTGTCAACTACAGTGTATGTGCCTCCACCTGCAAACATTAATTTGCAAAAGGTCCACCTTTTCTTAGAAACAAGCTAGCCACATGCTAGCAGGTGTTAGAGATTTAAAGCTGAAAACTCTGCCATCCCCTAATCTCTCAAGTTGAGGGTCTTAGTAGGGCTAAAAATTAACTTCAGTGCTTGGTTGCCACTTGGGCCAGTATCCCTGAATTCTCAGGGTTGTCCCTGACAGCCGGCAGCTGGCAGAATTAACCGGCTACTTGGGTTGTTTGTGCCGGCTACTTTTGTGATATATGTATTTTTTTAAAGACAAATTATTTGTTCCTTTACTGGCGCGTTTACATGAAAATGAAACTCATTTCCCATTGCAGTTTATTGACTTAAAAATAATCTGGTTGGCACAAGATACACGATAATTCGTTCTTTAAGTTGAGATCTGGGAATTACATGTAGAAAACTACTGAAGGCATGAGTTTATACAAATAAAATTGAAAAGGTACGATTACTTTTGGAACTGACGTAATTGGAAATTTGTGCTCAGAATCAAGGAAATTCCGTTTCTGGGGACTTCAAATGTAAAAATTTCCTGGGGGGGGGCATGCCCCCAGACCCCCCTAGAAGGGATCGCCTTCGGCGCTCGGTAATCACTATCCGGCTACTTAGAAATTTTTACCAGCTACGTGAAAAGTTGTGGACAACCCTGGAATTCTTAGTGGTCCAGGCCAAAGTAAAGTGGCCCTCAAATTTCCTCTACTAACACAAAAAATTTTAAACCATTTTGCCTTGAATAAACGCCCCACGGCTTTTAACTTATGCCCCCAGAAATGGATTAATTATTCACATACACTGATGTATCTGAATTGTCTTAAGGTTACTCCGGACCTTCGCGGGTGTCCTCCCAACTCCTCGGGGAAAAAATTCATATGCGCGGCCATTTTAAAGGAAAGTATGGCAAACTATATATCATTGGAAAGCTTAATAAATGTAGATTTCTGAAAAAAATATGAATTGCCAGTTTTTTAAATTCCACAAAAGAAAATTGCAAAAATGACCGCGAAAATGACATGCGTCATTCCGGCAAACAAATGAATTAATAGGGTACCAGAATTCGGCAAATTTCTGTGAATTTTGGCCTAAACGTTCCTTAGATGTTGTGAAACAAAAGTGTGTTGGGGATTTTTGAAATACATGTATAATATTTCACCCGTGGCGATCTTCAATGCAATGCCCATCATGCATTCTTTGCTTCTCGAACTTGACAGATTAATTAAAAAATAACCAGTCAGAATATCGAAAAATGCTGACACACTTTTCATGATTGATCCTTTGGGATTAACACTGTGCAGTAATTTTGCCAACGTGCTTGGATTTGATACCCTATTAATTCAATTGAATGACACATGGTCATTTTCGCGGTTGATTACAATTTTCTTTTGCAAAATGGAAGAAACCTGCAATTTATATTTTTTCCCGAAAACTACATTTATTAAGCTTTCCAACGATATATAATTTGCCGTGTTTTCCTTTAAAATGGCGCACATACGAATTTTTTTTCCAAGGACACCCGCGAAGGTCCGGAGTAACCTTAATGAACACAATTTTTTCTTTCAAGCATTTATGTGCACTGCAGTTGCAGTTATAAAATTCTGTATTCCATACCCAGGTGAAAAGGGAGTCTTTTATATCGAACAGGGTTGAGTGATTTTGTTGATATTCATGTTTGAAAACGTACCACATAGAACTCTGGGTAAGTCTGGAGTCATGTGTCTATAAAATTAAAATGGTGTCTACATATCGCAGCGATCCGTGCAGCGAGTGACTATAAGAAAAGACAAGGTTTTACGGGGAAAAATATTTTACATTAATACAGGGCATCTGACAGGATGCGGTGGTGTGGACCCGCATAATTCTCTAACATCTGCATCCTTCGCATCTTCGGAGCATTTTCCACAAAAAAAAAACAGAAAAACCGGTGCCTAATATTTAGTAATTAAGCAGCTGCAACTTTCCATCCTCACAAACAAAAAGGCTGAAAAGAACAGTTTTTCTCCTATAGATGAAAACATGCCGCATCATTTGCGAGTGATTTTAAGTAACACTTCATGTAAGAACTATAGTAGAGAATAATAGACTGCGGCAATGGGAGCTGTTAAAAACAAAACAAAAAACTTCCATGCCGTCGTTCTGTAGTTCTGGAAGGTTCAAGTTTGTTTTCAGAACGCTCCACCAGTTTATTTATTTGTTTATTTTTTCAGGAGTTAAAAATTGAGCGGTTTTCGCTGCCAGGATATTTAACTCGCAGTGAGGCGGGTGAACCGGGTGGAACTTCACGGCTTGTTTCATAACCTACAAACACCGACCTTTTTTTTGTTTATTACGCAGGGATTTCTTGTTTAGTAGTGGGAAGTTGCAGCATGTTGTTGTCTTTCCTGTTTAATAAGCGAAAAGTGTGCGTACACTCTTCGTGCATCTCGTGTTGACAATTTCACAAGTTTGCTTACTGAAAACAATAGTAGTTTATATGCTCACAAATTAAATACAATGAATTCATGAAGGAAACCGAGTTCTTATTCTTAATTTGTTTTTGTTAGATTTTAACGAAATGAATCGTTCTCGCCGGTTTTTATCTTGCGAAATTTGATCCGGGCGACCTGTATTTGCATACACTGTTTTCGATTGTCGCATCAAATAACAATGCAAAACTCTTCAATAAAATACCTACCACTGCTAAAGAAGGAGCCTCTACAAAAGGTCAACTGTTCTAACTTTCTATAAGGAAGCTTATTTTTCCAAAAATTACACAAAAAAGCTGCAAATGGACTGCACGTTTTATGGGTAGAACCAATTAATCAACCATGGCCGCGCTGTTGTTCATTTCATTTCGTCGTGTCTGCAGAAAAAATTTCGGGACTTCAGACTCGACAGTAATTAGAAACACACTACATTGTTTATCTCCCGTTTTGCAAAATTTAGAAGGCTTGGAATATTCTCTTTTCATGGTGTGATTCGAATGAAAAGAGCTCACTTTTGTTTAGAATCGTGAACATCGAACGAGCAGCTCACTCGCTATGAAGCCCCGTCGATCGCACCGTGATGTCAAATTTTTGGAAAATATCTCTTGCTAGACCAAAATTTATGTCGCACTTTGGCTGAATGGAAAGATTTATCTACTATCATTTCTGCTATGCAGTTTTCTTAATCGGACGATTAGTTTATTGTGCTGTTTATGCCCTCGATACTTTTTTTAGTAATGGCGGCTGAAGACCGAAAAGTTTGTGTTTTCAACTTTGGTGACACTTCCAGTTAATAAACAAAAAACGCACCATCATTTGTTTATTAGACAGAAATTTTCTGTCTAATAAGCAAAAGTCGCTTGTCTAATAACTAAACTTGCGTCCTTTTCGTTTAATAAATGAAAAAGACCATCTTTTTAGCATAATAAACAAGTTTGCCATGCCAAACCTGTTTATTAAACGCAAAAAGCAGGTATCTTGTATAATAGACGTGTAATTTGGTGTCCGGAAACAATTTGACTGTCCGGAAACAATCTGACACCTGTTATCTATAGGACTGGTGTAAATTAGACATCATACATCCATCGCTAAATGTCTTCATAGCAAAGATTAGGGCAAATTCCAGATTGAGCAAAATATTGCTTCTAAGAATAATAAACTTGACAAACATTACAAAAAATGGAACAAAGTCCTACCTTGTTTCACTTAATTGATAGCTTTTTTCTGTGTGATCGAGAACGTTGATATTTACTCTATTTGTCTTCTCCCTGCTTGTCTTTTTGTTATTTTTTCATGTTTTTTATGTAAAATTGTAAATATGCACATTATTGTAAGTGTTATTCTTTGTTTGTAATCTTTGTTAAAACATATAATAAAGATTAATAATACAAAAAAATAATAATAATAACTAGTAGTAATCGCAGATTAGTGGAGTGCGTTCAACTGCAACCCTTGTCGACACCGAAATTAGGGAAAGAAAGAGTCTCCTCAGCTTTCTGATCTTTCTCGATCCTTCCCCTGGGTTGTTATCAGTTGATATATTTTTATAGATAAATAGAAAATTGAACATTGTCAGATATGAAATACATGTAAATCTTAAAATAACAAAGTTACGTGGCATATGTTACTTTTCAGGTGGACATATTTAGTTACACTGATGACCGCTTGTATGTACTCATCGAAAGTTTCACATGTAAGTACAGAATTAAACTGAAATGATATAACTACCCTTGAACTCTTTACCTTTGATAACCTCCAAAAATATTTGCGCAGTGGTCCTCTCAACCTCTTTTAGTTCGCGCCTTCGTTGATAAACGTTGATTTCCGAAATAAGCAGACAACATGATTTCTAAATTTAAAAGTGGCAGCGTGGACATTACACAAAACTTTGAAAGTGACTCGCCAAGGCATTGTTCGAGAGAGAAATGATTTAAAATTTTTTCACTGTTTTCCGGGATCTTTTCCGAGGTTAAGAATATTTAAAATCGACGTTTCGATCAGTTTCACTGATCTTCTTCAGGCTGTTGTTAAAAATGACAATATGGCGGATTGTTTCTCATGTTCAGCTTGGTAACCGCACCAATAAATCGTGACTATTATACGACGTATATGAAAAAAGGGCGGGGAAAATGTAACGAGGCCTGTCAAGTAATTTTACATTTGTGATATTTCACTGACTATTACAGTCTCTCTCACGATCGAAGAAGGAGTTCAGGATTGATTTCCATGTTTCAACATGGTCAAAACTGTTAAGCACTTTCATTCCGCGGTGCTTCTGTCGCAGTGATTCAATTCCTTCGAGAACCTTCCTTGGTGCCACGGGTGAAATTGCAATCATATACATGGAAGACTTCCAGTTGAGAGCTATGGAAACGTCTCCATATCCTCTAAATGAATGGTTCTGGTACGTAGATGATAGTGAGACCAAATGCAAGGAAGAAGAAGCTCAAGAGATATTAGATCACCTCAATACCATTGAGCCAGGAGTAATTGTGTTCACAAAAGAAGACCAAGAAGGAGATGTTTTACCAGTACTTGATTTAAAACAGACCGTAGACAGGAAGACCAAGAAGATAGAATGCTCTGTCTATTACAAGAAGACTCACACAAACATAAATGTAAAGGAAAGGTCCAATCACCCAGAAAGTATGAAGAGAGCGATTGTGAAAGGTTTTACTGACAGAGCGAGGGCCTTATGTGATGAAAAACACCTGGCAGAAGAATTGAACAACATCGAAGACGTGTTTGTAGCGAATGGGTATCCAAGAGAGACCGTGAGAAGGTTTATGGAGCAAAGACATCAACAGACAGACAAGAAAGAACAGGAAGAACAGGAAAGTCGTGGAGCCGTGACCATACCATATTTAAAAGGGTTGTCTGAGCGGTTCAGGAGAACTGCTAACCGACACTCTTTTCGAGTTGCTTTCAAGCCTGGAAGAAAGATCAAAGAGATTAAACATACATGTCAAGAGCCGCTTGGTGAAAGGCAGAAATGTGTTGTGTATAAGATTCCGTGTACCTGCCAGAATTCAGTGTATGTAGGAGAGACATGGCGCCTGTTCCAAACACGAAAGAAAGAACACATGGACAAAGTCAGATTAACAAATGAAGACCTTCAAAAAGGAAACACTCTATCGGCCGAAAGACGAATGGGCAAAGAAGATGGAGGCCTAGCACGACACACTATTGAGTGCCAAAGAAGTATTGACTGGACAAACGCAAAAATCGTAGCGACAGAGAGAGGGTTGAGACAAAGGAAGGTTCTCGAAGGAATTGAATCACTGCGACAGAAGCACCGCGGAATGAAAGTGCTTAACAGTTTTGACCATGTTGAAACATGGAAATCAATCCTGAACTCCTTCTTTGATCGTGAGAGAGACTGTAATAGTCAGTGAAATATCACAAATGTAAAATTACTTGACAGGCCTCGTTACATTTTCCCGCCCTTTTTTCATATACGTCGTATAATAGTCACGATTTATTGGTGCGGTTACCAAGCTGAACATGAGAAACAATCCGCCATATTGTCATTTTTAACAACAGCCTGAAGAAGATCAGTGAAACTGATCGAAACGTCGATTTTAAATATTCTTAACCTCGGAAAAGATCCCGGAAAACAGTGAAAAAATTTTAATTTCTTAAGATGAGAGGTGAAAGTTTCAGAAATAGGATTAGAAATGATTTAAGTATCAAGTAAATTTAAATAGCGTGTTTCTTTCATGGACATATAAATTTGAATGTGGTATGCCAAGTGGTTCTTCATCAAAGGTGAGAAGATTAGAATGCCAACTGAACGGCGAACTGCAGGTTGACATATGTACCAAGGAGTCGTAAATACTTCTCTAAGACTTCAATCAAGGATTTACAATAACTCCTTGGGCGAAAGGTTGCTTTTTCGAGCCTGGAACTTCCCTCATTCAAAACAAGCTTCTTCGCAACAAAGACGCCTTTGGATGTGAAAGCGACGTCATTTGGTTCCGAGCCTGGAACTTCCCTCATTCAAAACAAGCTTCTTCGCAAAAAAGACGCCTTTGGATGTGAAAGCAAGGTCATTTGGTTCCATGAAAGCGAGTCAAAGTATGCACCAGTTCCCGGCCGAGGTTATGCCCCTGCAAAAATCTTCAGGGGGGGGGGGGTAAAATTGGTGTCCGTCCACTACAGAGAAAGTCTCGATTTCACTTCGGCCGGGATTAGGGTTGCGTTCTCCTACCGTTGAGCGCAATAATTTTCCTAGTGCGAACCTAACTTCAATCCATTTCGCAAAAACTTTGAAAATCGGAAAAACCATCAAAGATGCCATACTCCTTGGGTGGGGCAGGCAGATTTTGGAAAAAATTGAACTGAACAATAAGAATCACAGTGGCAACTGTCAATACTTGTCAATGGAAGAAAAACCAGAACATTGGGCACATTCAAATAAGCGTACATAACTCCTTCAGTTCTCGCCTAGTGCTTGTTTGAAATGTGGCTAAATGTAGTATTAGTTACTAAAGAATTGCTGTGGTACCATTGCATCGTAAAAGTTGAAATCAAACCATGATCACACAGGACGAGGAGCTGAGCAGGAATAGTATTGGTTTCTTTCATACACCATAACCAACAAGAAAAGCTGTTGCAAATTTTTTGAAGAATAAAAACACTTAATAACCAACAAACCTTCAATTCAACAGGACACAGTTTGGGTTTTACTGTTGCGTGTACCTGGTATACTTCAGTTGACGTTAGGTATTAATATTCAATAACAATTATCTTCCACGAGTGCAACCCTGCAATCAACTGCATAAATTTTGATTTCCAGTTGCAGTTTCAAAGTTTTTCCTTTCCTTTTGCCAGAAATTTTAAAAACTTTTCTCTAGCGTGACCCATACCTTGTTGCCTCGATATTCTTCACAATATGATGCAGTCTCTGGACTAAAGGGTGCCATGATGGGGACTGGCTTTTTTATTAGTACCTTGCTCACATACAATTATGATTTACCCTGCTGTTCCCATGGATGGGAAAGTATGCAGCTTTCCACAAACTGGTTCATAATATTCAGTTTCTGTGATATCCAGAGCAATCAAGGTGCAATAAGGGGACCCAAGTGGCTAGGCCTAGCTACAAAAATCCGGACTTTTTTCGGGATTTATAGAGCTTCATGGGATTTTTAGAAAACTATGGGATTTTTAGAGATTTGGAGGGATTTTTAGAGGTTTTGGCAAATATTTTCAAGGTTTTTTGTTTATTTGTTGCAAACAAAGCTTGAAACTTAGAAAAGTTTCATCACAAGCGATTGTGACGGAACTTTTACCCATAATGCAGCATTCCTTGCTGTCAATAAGTTCAAAATGGCAGGCTCAGTGGAGCTTGTTGATTTGGCTGGGACTGAGGGCGCTAACAAAAAGCCCACCAAAGCCATGGAATTTTCAGCACAGGTCACCCAGGGTTTTAATATCATGGGATTTTTAGAGATTTTTAGGAGTTTTTATGGGATTTTTAGAGGTGAAACCGGGGATTTTTAGAACATTTTGGGAGAAATTCCGGAAAGAGTTTTAGGCGATTTTTCGGGATTTTTGTAGCTAGGCCTACAAGTGGCCCTACATGTACGTAGTCTGCATTCGCTCTCGCAAACGAAACTTCTACATTATTTGCTACTTACAACGCACTGAGATCTCAACCTCACTCTCTGCAGAACCCAAATCGGTATTTTCTATCGTGTATCGATAATCCCCACTGTCTAATCTGGTCACTGCATGAAGTGTTATCGTTGTTTCACTAGCCGATGCAACCATTGTAATGCGGTTTTGATAAGCAGAATTCACAGCCAAACCGCTGGCAGTTTTTTTGGCTATAATTTTCGATTGAATCAATCGAAATTCTCCTTCTTCAAATGTCCCGTCTATGTTGTAGGTCCACTGAAGAGTGATGTTGTTCCCTTCGTTGACAAAAGAAGGCTTTGAAGGCTCTGTTAGGTATGATGGTGCTGGTTCTACGAGGGAATGAATCATAAGTATTTAAGGTAAACGTCGCCAAGTTTAAAACCAAACAAAACAGATACTGAGGACAGCGAATAAGTAAATAAATAATACGCACCCACTACATGAGTACAAACGAGCACATTCCATAGTAATGAAAGCGAGATGTAAGCTACTGACATCGCTAGTTAAAAAATCAGCCAAAGCCTACAACCATATCTTGACGACGAATCTCGTAGATCAAAGTGTAACGAGGAAGTGTTGCAGTTTGCACCCCAGCGTTCCTTTCACGCCGAAACAGCCTCGCTTTCATCATCCCGGAAACTCGCCTCAGTACTCCTCAGGAAACTCCTGGGTACCTAATTGGCCTATTGGGAGGCGTATTTGGCTAAAACTCTATGAAAGCAATCCGACATCGCCTACCTATAATCTAATCGTCCAGTGTACCTCACATGTAATCTCACAGACATTAGAGAGGTTCCGTTCATATCCCGTTCTTTTCCTTTTTTATCCTTAGTTGACTTACTTATCCTTATCTGTCCATATTCTTCCTTTTCTATCCTTATTTATTATTCATTTACCTTCTGATTTTGCGCAAAGCCCTAGGTGTAGGACCACAGGTAGTCCAAGCTCACTATGAGAGGAGCGCATATATTAACCTGTTCCATTTTGCATATATTACGACCTCGGCAAAATATAAGACTTTGTATGAAAAATGCAGGAAATACGCTTTAATTGCCATAAATGCGAAATACTTCACAATAATAAATGGTTCACCTTGTCTCTGTGTTGTATTACTTGCTATTTAATGGGCTTTTGGGGTGATTTGAAGCGTTTTGAAGGAGAATAAGCGTCCTTGATTATTTGCACCTGACACTTAATAAGCGAAGCGAAAGTTCTTAAGTAATTTGCTCTCGTTCTCCAAGAACTGAGAATTTACTTCAATTGATGAACTTAGAGTTGAGGAGGGGAAAGAAAAGAAAGATGCTCCAATGAAAGTCTAATTTATTTAAATTGTAACTACAGTGTAACTTTTATTTGCAGTCCCCTATCGGGCATTTAAGGTGTCTCGATACAGTTTTTTTGGGACCATAACTAACTTTTTTAATCGGCTCTTAGGCAGTCTTCTCCTTGTCAGATCAACGTGAAATTTGCAACACTTGTTGGTTTTGGATTGAACTTTAGTGTGGTTTACATTTTGTGAAAATCGATATTTCCATGACAACGATAAACAAAGATCCTTGAAAACAGTAAAATTCAAATTTTGTGCGATCCAGATTTCATTTTGAAAAGCAAATACCAACATCTTAAGCTATGGTGTATGGCAAACAAAATGTACAAGAACAAAAAAATTCTGTATGTTTGTTTTGAAGTAAATCGCAAAAACATTTTCAACCTTAGTTTTTGCATAGTAATAGCAAATGCACCGAACAATAATCAATGCTTTGATGAAATGGCTAGAAAATACTGTAAAAATGTGTCTTTTACCAACTATTTTACGCCTAGAAAGTTTTGTTGAAAGTGGTGTTCGCGATCTTGAGAACGAATCGTTTTTCTAAGATCATTCGCGTAATAATTTTGTGGTAATTTTTGAATTTGAGCGCTTTGGCGAAAATCTTAAGAACGGCTCGATAGATTTTTTTAAAACACACTAAGCACGCGTGCTTGAAGATGTGACCAATTTTAGTATTGAGTCTTATTAACATTGATTCACTGGAACACTTTTAGATTTAACGTTAAAGAGGACGTATGAACCGACGGAAAAGTTTGCGTTACATACTCACAGTTGGCAACCAGTTTGCAACGCGCGCTTCTATTATTGTTATCATCCGGGACACCGTTGTATTCTTCCCATATTTGGGTATAGCTTTCATTGTCCTTCAGCGTGCGAGATTCTTCTCATCGATATGGCGGAAAGGATGCAACATGCAACTGGAAGTGAGCGATAGCGAAGAAGCTCTAAATATCACTGGCGACAATTTAAGTGGAGATGAATACGCAGAACGTCCTGCTGTAAATGCTTACGGATCGCCAGTGAACGTGAGCCGAATCGAACCACGGCTCGCCGTGATTCAGTCGCCGGACCAAGCAGCGCTGTTGTCGCTCGTGTGGTAAGAAATCATCCCAGCTTTACATTTGTCCGCTTCAAAATAAGAATATGCATTTCTTCCGATGTTTATTTTTAAAACTAAAACGACACTGGCTCTGACATTGTAGGTTTGCCGCTGCAAAAACACATGTAGCCGAAAGAAGAGTCTGAGGTCGACAGGCTGCCCGTGTCAGAATGCTGACTCCAAATGCACGTCGAGTTGTCATTGTGGAACGAGCAAAGCTGCCTACAAAAATAGGGCCGTTGAAGTCCAGCCTTTATTCAACAACCCCAGTGCATATGTACGCCACCGAAGAGCTGTAGAAGAGTCCGAGAATGAAATAAAGGTAAACATAAGTTTAGTACAAATTATCGCAAGCAAGTGAGAAAAATTGTCACTTGTTGACAAATGTTTTGTAGCTGAAGTCTCTCTGTTCCTGTCTTATACGATAGGAGTTTGTGAAGAAGCTATCAGAGGTTGAAAAGGAAACCCTTCTCATCAGGGTACTGAGCCAAGGCCGTGGCAGTGTAGAATACGCCAAAGATTTACTAACAGGAGCAAATGATCCAGAGTCGGAGCCGCCAGAACCGGAAAATGACGCTGAACCATGGTGTATTTGTGGAGTGTGCCGGAGGATGCAGGACGAGCGGGAAAATGTTTGCAACCAGAAAAAAACCTGTGCTACTTCCTATGTAATGTTCAACACCGCCTGTTTAGATCGGGAAGTTTTGCAGTTGGCAATAAAATAAGAGCCAGGTGTGACATCCATGCAGATGAGCCTGATTACTCCACTCAAAGTTACCGGAAGACCGCATACCGGCAGTACACGTTGTGGAAATATGGAAAAATTGGAAGGGGGAATCAAAAAATTTTGCCGTCTTGTGTAGTTACAACCATTAGGCTAGCTTATCCAGCTCCAGATGGCAATTACATGGGCTTTCGCCGTTCATAAGTGCATTGAAACAAAGTGCATTTTGCGCTTATTTCCTCACAAAATTAGTATTTTCCCAAGATTCTATAAAAAAGATTCTGTCGTGTTGCTATTTTAAGGCCCATCGGTGACAGTGAATTCGCTTTGAATTATCAATGGATTATGATGCATATGGCTAATAAGAAGTATGTGAGTGATCACTATAGCCTGCCAGCAAGCTTTCTTACCCCCACCCGTCCGAGAGAGTTTGCTTGTAGGCTGTGACAAGTAAGGAAACATTCTCATTGGTGTTTCCATTCCATTGGAAATGGGGATTGAAGGCCATTACCAGATTATATTGAAAAAAGAAAACCTAAAAAATGCCCCCCTTCTCTTCCCCCCACACCCAATGTAACATGTCAACTGGATAAGTCTGGAAACAGTTGGAGAGTAGTTAGTATTAAAGCAAAGTACTTTTTCAACCTACAAGTTTTTTCTTGACTACCGGTTAACTTATTTGTAAATATTCTGGGCTATCATTATACTGTAAAGTGCAGCTTATAGGTCCGGGGCATGCACAACTTCAAAAAGGTTGTTTTGTTGGCAAGTGGAAAATGTTTTCACAATAAACATTTTAGGGAGATCCGTAGTATACTTATTTATTGCAGGGAACATAACTGGTGGGTCAGTAGCCTTATAAGTATAATATGGGGACTATAGCCTGCATTTTGTAGTATTGGCTGATGAAGTGGGGGAAAACATTTTTGTTTTACTTTGCGAATCCAACAACCATGAACACATGACCAATCAGATGGGAGATCAAACCAGAAGAAAAAACTGCAAGCCACAAACCTAATTATTGCTACAGGTTGTGGTTTTTTTTATCTGGCATCTGATTGGCTTTTACCTCACAACACAAGAATATTCCAGAAATAATTCTAGTGTTCGTGGTTCCTGGATTTGCACAGTAACAAAATACTCCCATTCACACAAGAAAAGGTCAAAAAATCTCTGTTTCTCATTCATTTATTACAAGTGACAACCTTTATTTACCTTTGTTCCATGATATGATGGTTGTAGATTTGGTACACTTGATGAATCACAATGTTGTGCATATATATCATAATTATAAAGACTTCAATTCCTTCCCAGTCCTGTCTCCTGAGAATGAAATTTCTGACATATTGATTTCTTTTTGTTTCACTGAAGTATTTCCAAATAAAAAAATTGGGAATTTTGATAGACAATGTTAATATTTACAGACAAAGCATTTTAACAAAATTCGAATTTTTCTCATGTTGAAAAGATCAAACAGTGATCAACCAGTAAAACAAACATTCTTAGTTTAGTTACCCAGGTTACTTACTACCCATCAGGGCAAAATCAATTCCTGACTGTTCACAGACTTCTCCCCGACAACAAAGGATGACCATTACGATGGCTTCTATGGTATGAAATCATAAAAACCAAATCACTAATAGACAATTTCTACAACTATAGGTCTTCCCATATCTAGAAATATATATCTAGTTAACTGAAAATAAAGTTCCCTGACTTTTCACAAAACCAAAGAATTTGGAATTTCTCTGGCGTGATGGAAAATACCCTGAGTTTTCCCTGACCTTGAAAGATAACTGCTTTTCCTTTACCCTGACCATGAGAACCCTGTTGCTAAATAGTCTGTTAACACCTATTCTGGTTTCTTTTGAGTCTGGAAGCGTGACAATTTAGCTTTCACCAACTCTTCACTTGAAGGGGCCTTTTCATAGCTATTGATGGTGCAAGGTGGATGGGGAGATTTCAATGTGCATGGTAATGGGATCTTTATATTCTGCATGATGTCGCAAGATGTCTCCCTGAAGCAAAGCCAAATGAGGATACTGCTTGGGTTCCTTCACAGGTTCCACTCTCCAGTTTCCTGAATGTTTGGAATAGATCTTTTTGAACTGCCCTTCCAGGGTCTTGCGGAAAACATGGAAGTGTGGTCCAGGGCTGCTAACAAAATCTGCCCAGTAAAGACCTCATACCTGAAACATATTATAACATTCAGTTGAAGTTATTGTATACTTTGAAGCAGAAGAACAAGGAAAATGGTGTGGGCAACATAACCTGTCTCCCAACAAACTATCATCCTAGTTTGTAATTTTTTCCCAACAGATTTCCTTCTATTTACATGAACATGAACTTACCCAAGTGTAATCCGTTTTGGAGCATACTTCGGAAGCATCGAGTTGAAGTTTTCTAAGTTGCTTGTATGCCTAATCTAGATAAAAATAACAAAAATTCAAGACTAAGCCATTATTCGAGTCATTTTTTAAATAGATACATAATATATGGGTTATTGGTCAAGCATGAGATAAAGGTGGTGGAATATTGGCCAAATAATTTTATTACAAAATTAGCACCAAAACAAAGTCAAGATCCAGCTGTACTGACAGGTATAGTTTTTAATTTTTAACTTATTACAACTGATTTACTTCAGACAAGGCTTGCTTTGTAGAAAACCACCAATAGGCGATGGTGACCTGTATAAAAAGTTACTATTATGTAACAGACAACCAAGTATATTGCCTACACAGGTTACCAATCACATAGCAGGATTGGCTTTATTTTGAGTGCTCACAGACCATGCCATATAACAGGGGATACTATAAGCCACTCTAATGAAAAGGTACATGTGCATCCATTCAGATCTATTCAGCGATGGATATGCATTAAGTCATCTAAAAGGTCTGATGCGAGTGTCATCAAAAAACTGTTCTCCCAAAATGTACCTGAATAACACATAGTGTTCCAGACTCTTTAACCATTCATGGTCCAACACGATCTTCCGCAACTCTTTTGCAGCCTTGGAGTTCATGGCTAAGTACTCCTTGCCACCTTCCACTTCAGTCAGTGGTCCATGGGAACAAGTAGCTCCATCCCACTCCTGCTCCCCACAGACATAATGCATTAACCCTAACCACTTGTCCTTCAAAGGAATACATAATACTTATTTTATAAGATACCACAACATAAAATTGAATACTCTAACTTGCCACAAAATGTGACCGGGGTTGGTAACGTTACCTTACCTATAGGGGCGCCTGACATATAGGGGCACCTGACATATAGGGGCGAGTTCACGCATACCTTCATTTACGGAATAGCACGCGATGTCATGCGAGGTTACCTTACATATAGCGGGGGGCGTCTTACATATAGGGGCAAGTTCACGCACGCAATGTCACGCAAGGTTACCTTACATATAGGGGCGTCTTACATACAGGGGCGAGTTCACCCGCGCGATGTCACGCGAGGTTACCTTACATATAGGGGCGTCTTACATATAGGGGCGAGTTCAAGCGCGCGATGTCTCGCGAGATTGCCTTACATATAGGGCGCCTGACATATAAGGGCGAATTAACACATAAATTCATTTACACAATAGCCTGCGATGTCACACGAGGTTACCTTACATATAGGGGCGAGTTTACGCGCGCGATGTCACATGAGGTTACCTTATACGTAGGGGCTTCTTACATATAGGGGCGAGTTAACACATACTTTCATTTACACAATAGCGCGCGATGTCACGCAAGGTTACCTTACATATAGGGACGTCTTACCTATAGGGCGAGTTTAGGCGTGTGATGTCACACGAGGTTACCTCACATATTGGGCAAACGGCACTTTAAAAAGAAGCAAAAAAAACTAAATGCAAAATAATGCCTTCTGTGACAACATACCATCCAGGGGTTAAAAATTTAAAACAAATACTGATGCAACATTGGAGTCTCATCCAAAATCAGCCACTGCTGAAAACAATTTACAAAACGCCTCCGATTATATCATACAAAAGAGGTAAATCGCTCAAAGACATACTCGTCAGAGCAAAACTTTAAAGGCTCGTGCGTCGCTCACGTAAAACCACATAGGGGAGTCTGTGTAGGCCTGTCAATGCCTTTTTCAAACCCTCCCTCGGTTTGATGTTGCTTTGATTAAGCATTTTTGTTTCAATTTCTGCCATGAAGATGATTAACTCCTACTAGATAACATTTGTAGGATGAAGAAAATAAAAATTACAAGTCACTTCCAAATTATCACTTCTCAGTAAACAAACGAATTATTATTTTCTTTCTAGCACTTTTAATATGTACAGGTCGTATAGCGCCTAAATGTTTACAATAGTTGACCAAGAAAGATCATTAGCAGCATGTGCGTTACAGGAAAAAGTATATAAAGCTTACTGCATCGCGCGCTATTGTGTAAATGAAGGCATGCTTGAACTCGCCCCTATATGTCAGGCACCCCTATATGTCAGGTAACGTTACAAATGTTAGTGCAAAATGTTAATTCGAGCAACCTGACCCAAAATGAAAGTCACACACCTTCAGCAATTCAATATCTCCATCACAAGTTTCCGCACAGTGCCAAAAATGGTTTTGCACTGGTTCAACCCACTGCAAGAGTTTTTCACAGCCCTTGTTCTTCCCAGCCTGCAAAACAATTAGATTCTAAATTGAAAGAAGCAAAATGCAAAACAGTCAAGCAGTGATTACAAATATGGCTGGTTCCCCTGGTGTGCATGATGAAGCATATTCACACAGGCAAGCCAAGCCAATAACTTGCCTGCTCAGGATTGCCTGTTGTCTGTCTGCCCAGTGAATCGCAGTGAAGCCATGTTATAAATCCTCCATTGATAAAGCTTGTTTGGTTAAGAAGCCCAGATATTGGTCTCATTCGTTTTTTCAAGTTTATGGTCCCCGACTTTGTCTCAGCATATCCTGCATGGACTTTATTATCTTACCCATGAATTTAGCCGCTGGCATGCGGATACATAACAAAACAATATTTCAATTTGAATGTAGAGAAAAATACATATAGTTGAACTCTAATGAAAATATGAAAGAAATTTGGGATTCTCACTTTTGATAAGGGCCACTGTAAGCATCGCATATTGAACTATACTAAAATATTATTCACAATACAAGGATGACACGACAAAGAACAAATAAAAACCTCTGCTGTCACCACCATGTGTAACTGATGGGTCAGTCAAATAAATTCAAAGTTACTTTGAAAGCATTACCCCCTCCACCTATGGGTTAGTTCAACTGCCAGGTGTGTGACATGAGGAAAATTATATACAAAAATATCTGTAAATTCAACCAATAACAATCAAACAACACAATAAAACATAATAGGTAGATAGATGAAAAGGTAAAGCTCTCTTACTCCTCATCGCTCACAACTTCTGAGTGAGGGTTTCCTAAATACACCAGAAATAGACCATATCAGTACATGCCGCACTTTTCGAAGTTCCGAAAAATGTCACAAGATTTCACATTGAAAGTGACAAATAATAAATATTGCCAAACATACACACTGACTTCAAAGTACTCTCACTACTTTCTCAGATAGAAACAAGAACTCACTTGCTAACAGATGTGTTGTCTGAAGCACTGGTAAAGGGTTAC
Organism: Siderastrea siderea; assembly: GCA_964030785.1. Lineage (NCBI taxonomy): Eukaryota > Metazoa > Cnidaria > Anthozoa > Scleractinia > Rhizangiidae > Siderastrea > Siderastrea siderea. Next base: position 37,881,460 of record OZ034975.1, read on the forward strand.
GGGGACACTGATAAATCCTCGGGACCACGTCTTATTCCAACAGGCGTTGACTGCAGGAACAATTCATTTCTCTCTGACTGTGAATAAATTCAAAACATTGTCACACAGACTACTCAACATTTGTCACGCATATAATTTAGATACAAGATCGTTTATTGCCAGCTAGAGCATTGACTGGATAGCACAACAAAGAAGCCAATTTACTGATGACATGTTAGAAACATTTTCTTACCTCGCCTCGGAGTAGAAGGTGTTGAATGTGGTGATCCACGACCATGGTGAGGTCGAGCGCGTTCTTGAAGGGCACTGAAATGCTGATGGAGAAGCATTTCGGCGAACTCGCTGTTTGTAATTCTTCGAAGACCAAGAGCCTCCTTTCACTCGTTCCACAGATTAATCGTTGACTCTCGCAATTTGAGTCGTTTGATTCCTTCTCGCCTCCGTGGACGTCCCATCTTGGGACGATTCGCCGCCATTGCGACGGAGGAACTTCTGAACAGGCACAGAATCCCACTCGATTACCGTTCGGAAAGTAGCAATTGTCCACAAATAATACACAGTACAGAAAAAACAATAAACGACGAAAATATTTATGTGAAAATAGAGGCAGCTTTGTGCAGTGACCGCTCGATGGAGAAGGATTACTTTCTCTAACGATGAAATCCGGAGTTTTGGGTGCCCCGAAAATGGCGTCTGAACATAGGTAAGCGCGCAAAGGCTCTTGGGTGGGTCAGACTCTTTAATATATTCAAAGTAATGTGCAATGCGTTCCTCCGTGATTTTTACTTTTCGTTGTAATCTACAGGGACAAAGAACAAAGAACAAACCAGATAAAAATCACGAAGCAATGAATTACGCATTACTTTGAATAGATTAGCATTTACTTGCCAACGGTGAATTTGTAACGCAAGCTTTTCCGTCGGTTCATATGTTCTCTTTAACGTTAAATCTAAAAGTGTTCCAGTGAATCAATGCAAATAAGACTCTATACTAAAATGGGTCACATCGTGAAGCACGCGTGTTTAATGTTTTAAAAAAATCTATCGAGCCGTTCTTAAGATTTTCGCAAGAGCGCTCAAATTCAAAAATTACCACAAAATTATTACGTGAATGATCTTAGAAAAACAATTCGTTCTCGAGTTCGCGAACACCACTTTCAACAAAATTTTCTAGGCGTAAAATAGTAAGTAAAAGACACATTTTAACAGTACTTTCTAGCCATTTCATCAAAGCATTGATTATTGTTCGGTGCATTTACTATTACTATGCAAAAACTACGGTTGAAAATGTTTTTGCGATTTACTTCAAAACAAACATACAGAATTATTTTGTTCATGTACATTTTGTCTGCCATACACCACAGTTTAAGATGTTGGTATTTGCTTTTCAAAGTGAAATCTGGATCGCACAAAATTTGAATTTTACTGTTTTTGAGGATTTTTGTTTATCGTTGTCATGGAAATATCGATTTTCACAAAATGTAAACCACACTAAAGTTCAATCCAAAACCAACAACTATTGCAAATTTCACGATGATCTGACAAGGAGAAGACTGTCTAAGAGCCAATTCAAAAAGTTAGGTGCGGTTCCCAAAAAACTGTATCGAAACACCTTAAGCCTCAACTTTTAGTGGCCCTGGTCAGTTTTAAATCGCCACTGGCGACTGGGTGACTGCCAATTTTTAGCCCTGAATTTGTTTTTTTGTTTTTTTGCTTTTTTTTTCACTGAACCTTTTTTTTCTGTTCTAGGTATGTATGCCAGCAGTGATCAGTGATGCGGCATTTTCTTACAGTGAAGGTACGTGGAAGATATCAGTTATATAATTAGCCCAGCTTACGTATCTAACTGTTCAGTAAATTGAACTGGATTGAATGCAGTGATTGGGTTAATTTGGGTTCGGTAATTGAATACAATAATTATTAATCAAAAATATGCCTACAGCTGTGTTTGATTCCATTCAATTTCTGAAACCAGTCAAACATAATTAAACAGTTTTAAAATCATTCAAATATATAGATTTAGTCAAGCCTAAAAGTGGAGCTCCAATTTTTATTTGGCAATCCTATTATTCACAGTGGAAAAACATAGGCACGCATTGCGTGCTTGACCTATGTTGAAATGACAAGTCTTATCCTCGCTTATTTGCGATTTTTAAGACATACTCTGAGGACAAAACAACACGCGATCATTCTTGCAAATACTTCCCCCCTCCACCATAGCACCTGAGTGCATAAAGCCCAGTTCAGACGCCGCACCTCCCATCTGTCGTACCAAGTAGTACGTAGTTTTTTGGCAGTTGTACGGTGTCCAAATGTGTTTTTTCGACAGATTTTAATTAGGCAAGCCAAAATCTCAGAGTACGGCAAAGTTTGCCACTTAAATACGACCTAGGAGCGAAAATGTATTTGGTACGGCCCATGAGAGGCACGGCGTCTGAACTGGGGCTAAAACAGCTTTTTCGTTTACTCAGCAATACCCTTGGAATGCAAAACAACATCCCGCTAAAAACCCAGTTGGACCAAAATTGGAGATAGAGCAACCATCGGGCTAGTAGGCTACAGGCTAAAAAGTCAAACTGACACTAGAACAAAACGACTGCATAAAAACTTCATATTAAATTGAAAACTGAAACCTCAGTTAAGGTCAACTAATGATTGTCTGCATATTACTGAAGAATATAAATCGAGCTCACAACAAGATGTGAAAAAAACAAGTGTAGTAGATAATAATTTGAGGAGAGGACAGTCATTGCGGTCATGTTAAAATGTAGCCTGCAGACTGTGCAGACTGCAGACCATGCAGACTACGCAGACTGGTATTTTGTTTTCTTTAAGTAAACTGTGATTTGTTGTACTTTTTAGGACTTTTCACTTTTTGTCGTGTTAAGATGACATGGCCAGCAGCTTGCCGAGTTCTCCAAAAAATGCCTCGCTATAAGGAATTCTCGAACAATTTCGACAGAAAGATTCGCACCTTCTGGGAGTATTTCATATTCCTTTGCCAGACGATTCAAAAGTACATTTTGGTTTTGCAGTTAACGAAGTTTCCGAGCTTCAGCGTACCGTGAACTCGTTATGTTACCGTATACATTACAGGTTTATAAACCTACAGACACGCTTGAACAAGCTAATCTATGCAAATTGCTATCTTAAACACGTCGCTAAAAAACAATATGTTCCCGTATATGATAAAACCAAGAAAGAAATCATTTCTATGTCGGCTGGAAAATCTGTGGATATGACTGATATAAATCATGGACACAACATCGTAAACTAAAACTAAACCGCATTTTGGGAAGAGAAAACAGGTTTAAAAACCTACTGACACGCTTGAATAAACAAGCTAATTTATGCAAATTGCAATCTTATAAACACGTCGCTATAAATTTCAAATTACTAAACAAAGCGGTTTCAAACACCTTGCAAAGTACAGTCAAAATTATCCGTATCAAGCACAGATACAATCTTTTCAACCAACATCTTGCTAAAAGATACATAACCAAAACAGCTGTTTCATAACACAAATCATAAAAGAACAAATTAAATTACAGTTTCTCCTCAACAACTCTATTTTTGGAACGATGTTAATTTTTTTTGTCAAGTACTCACGTTCCACCGTTGGCCACGACAAAGTTCAATTTTACCTGCCCTTACAATAGCTTTAGGAAATTACCATCAATTCCACTACACCAAGCCTTTACTGAAAGTATAATATTCGAGAGGAAAAAGTAGAAAAGCACATTTGCGCTGATCGTTTCCGTCCCCATATGTACATTCGACATGGCCGGTGAGCTTAACCTTGTCTGACCTTCAACTTCAGTAAGCGGATTCTAACCAGCTCTTTCATTGGTAGAATGTACTCTTAGCTTAGTAGCCTCAATCTGATTGGTGCTACATAGTGCCACATAAATTCCCCCGGGGGGTGTACTCCCATGTGAAAGATGCCTGGATGCACGTCGTCTCGCGTTCTCCGTCTGTTTTAGCATAGCTTTAATTTAAATTTTCCGACGAGCATTCCCGCCCGTCTCACATGAGATTTCCCCCCGGATCAAAAATACATACATACATACATACATACATACATACAAACAAACAAACAAACATAGAAAGCGAAAAACTTCACGCTGGCTAAGACCCTATGTTTTCAACATAGGTCAATAAACAAGCTAATATATGCAAATTGCAATCTTATAAACACGTCGCTATAAATTTCAACTTACCAAAAAAAGCGGTTTCAAAAACCTTGCAAGGTACAGTCAAAATTATCCGTATCAAGCACAGATACAATCTTTTCAACCAACATCTTGCTAAAAGATACATAACCAAAACAGCTGTTTCATAACACAAATCATAAAAGAACAAATTAAATTACAGTTTCTGGTCAACAAGTCTATTTTTGGAACGAAGTTTAAAATTGTTTTTGTCAAGTACTCACGTTCCACCGTTGGCCACGACAAAGTTCAATTTTACCTGCCCTTACAATAGCTTTAGGAAATTACCATCAATTCCACTACACCAAGCCTTTACTGAAAATATAATATTCGGGAGGAAAAAGTAGAAAAGCACATTTGCGCTGATCGTTTCCGTCAACATATGTACATTCGACAGGGCCGGTAGGCTTAACCTTGTCTGACCTTCAGCTTCAGTAAGCGGATTCTAACCAGGTCTTTCATTGGTAGAATGTACTCTTAGCTTAGTAGCCTCAATCTGATTGGTGCCACATAGTGCCACATAAATTCCCCCGGGGGGTGTACTCCCATGTGAAAGGTGCATGGATGCACGTCGTCTCGCGTCCTCCGTCTGTTTTAGCATAGCTTTAATTTAAATTTTCCGACGAGCATTCCCGCCCGTCTCACATGAGATTTCCTCCCCCGGATCAAAAATACATACCTACCTACATACATACATACATACATACATACATATAGACAGACAGACAGACAGACAGACAGACAGACAGACAAAACATAGGCACGCATTGCGTGCTTGACCTATGTTGAAATGACAAGTCTTATCCTCGCTTATTTGCGATTTTTAAGACATACTCTGAGGACAAAACAACCCGCGATTATTCTTGCAAATACTTCCCCCCTCCACTATAGCACCTGAGTGCATAAAGCCCAGTTCAGACGCCGCACCTCCCATCTGTCGTACCAAGTAGTACGTAGTTTTTTGGCAGTTGTACGGTGTCCAAATGAGTTTTTTCGACAGATTTCAATTAGGCAAGCCAAAATCTCAGAGTACAGCAAAGTTTGCCACTTAAATACGACCTAGGAGCGAAAATGTATTTGGTACGGCCCATGAGAGGTACGGCGTCTGAACTGGGCCTAAAACAGCTTTTTCGTTTACTCAGCAATACCCTTGGAATGCAAAACAACATCCCGCTAAAAACCCAGTTGGACCAAAATTGGAGATAGAGCAACCATCGGGCTAGTAGGCTACAGGCTAAAAAGTCAAACTGACACTAGAACAAAACGACTGCATAAAAACTTCAAATTAAATTGAAAACTGAAACCTCAGTTAAGGTCAACTAATGATTGTCTGCATATTACTGAAGAATATAATCGAGCTCACAACAAGATGTGAAAGAAACAAGTGTAGTAGATAATAATTTGAGGAGAGGACAGTCATTGCGGTCACGTTAAAATGTAGCCTGCATACTGTGCAGACTGCAGACCATGCAGACAACGCAGACTGGTATTTTGTTTTCTTTAAGTAAACTGTGATTTGTTGTACTTTTTAGGACTTTTCACTTTTTGTCGTGTTAAGATGACATGGCCAGCAGCTTGCCGAGTTCTCCAAAAAATGCCCCGCTGTAAGCAATTCTCGAACAATTTCGACAGAAGGATTCGCACCTTCTGGGAGTATTTCATATTCCTTTGCCAGACGATTCAAAAGTACATATTGGTTTTGCAGTTAACGAAGTTTCCGAGCTTGAGCGTACCGTGAACTCGCTATGTTACCGTATACATTACAGGTTTATAAACCTACAGACACGCTTGAACAAGCTAATCTATGCAAATTGCTATCTTAAACACGTCGCCGTATATGATAAAACCAAGAAAGAAATCATTTCTATGTCGGCTGGAAAATCTGTGGATATGACTGATATAAATCATGGACACAACATCGTAAACTAAAACTAAACCGCATTTTGGGAAGAGAAAACAGGTTTAAAAACCTACTGACACGCTTGAATAAACAAGCTAATTTATGCAAATTGCAATCTTATAAACACGTCGCTATAAATTTCAAATTACCAAAAAAAGCGGTTTCAAAAACCTTGCAAAGTACAGTCAAAATTATCCGTATCAAGCACAGATACAATCTTTTCAACCAACAATTTGCTAAAAGATACATAACCAAAACAGCTGTTTCATAACACAAATCATAAAAGAACAAATTAAATTACAGTTTCTCGTCAACAAGTCTATTTTTGGAACGATGTTACATGTAATTATTTTTGTCAAGTACTCACGTTCCACCGTTGGCCACGACAAAGTTCAATTTTACCTGCCCTTACAATAGCTTTAGGAAATTACCATCAATTCCACCACACCAAGCCTTTACTGAAAATATAATATTCGAGAGGTAAAAGTAGAAAAGCACATTTGCGCTGATCGTTTCCGTCCCCATACGTACATTCGACATGGCCGGTAAGCTTAACCTTGTCTGACCTTCAGCTTCAGTAAGCGGATTCTAACCAGGTCTTTCATTGGTAGAATGTACTCTTAGCTTAGTAGCCTCAATCTGATTGGTGCCACATAGTGCCACATAAATTCCCCCGGGGGGTGTACTCCCATGTGAAAGGTGCATGGATGCACGTCGTCTCGCGTTCTCCGTCTGTTTTGGCATAGCTTTAATTTAAATTTTCCGACGAGCATTCCCGCCCGTCTCACATGAGATTTCCCCCCCGGATCAAAAATACATACATACATACATACATACATACAGACATACAAACAAACAAACATAGAAAGCGAAAAACTTCACGCTGGCTAAGACCCTATGTTTTCAACATAGGTCAACAAACAAACAAACATAGAAAGCGAAAAACTTCACGCTGGCTAAGATCCTATGTTTTCAACATAGGTCAACAAACAAACATAGAAAGCGAAAAACTTCACGCTGGCTAAGACCCTATGTTTTCAACATAGGTCAATAAAAATTGGACTAACGATAAAATTGAACCACAACATTTACATGAGTGTGCCATCAAGACTTCCATTTGGGCGGGCAATGAGAGCCTTTACATCTGGACTTAAGGGGGAGACTCTTAATCACCATATTGTTGCTATGGGAGGTTCCTCAGAACCATCATATCTTGGAAAACCTATTACTTCCACAGATCAAGCTGCTTGGCCACGTTTGTTTTATGGGAAAGGTTTTCAACATTTTCAAGTCACAACCATATTCAGCATGTCACTTAACCTAAACAGAAAAAAAATGCTAAAACTCAAACAGCGTACAGTTTTCGCTATTGTAAACATTGCGAACATTTAGAGATTATCAGGATGCAAAATTTGAAACAACAGTTTCTAGAAATTCGCTTTATTATGAATATAAAAGTTATGATGGCACAAGCACATATCTTTATACATTTTTGCGCTGTAGTTTTTCTATTCTTTGTAATAACAGTAATTGCATGCTTCGGATTGTAAAGAAGGGTGGGGCAATTTGCAAAAAAATCGGAACTTTACTAGTTTCCTCTTAGTTTTACTGATTTTCTTTTTAATGTGCGGTTGGGGACTGGCACTAGCTATGCACGTGCAATGTTCAGTTGTGGAATTCAGATGTTCTTCTTCATTATTTCACCAATATAGCGGCACAAAATGTTGCAAAACAGCGTATGATAAAATACCATCCACAAAAATTCCTTAGCAACAATGTGAGATCTGTAGTTAAGAATCTCCCTTCCTCAAGTTACAAAACCCTTTTTTCACGGTGATGTAAGATTTATTCTGGATGGCTATATGGTTAATTGACTTAATGCAGAATGAATCAAATAGTTATACCATGTTTACATGATACCGGTACAAACTCACCCAGTTATGACTCGCACTCTTACGAGTTTTTGTGCTGTAATCATGTAACAAATACAGAGAAGCAAGAGGGAACTGGGGCGAACTTGTATCAGAATGAAAAGCATACAATGAACTGGTGTCATGCAAACACCCCATCAGACTAAAGCTGAGCAGCTCTCAAGAATGTTTAACAACATCCTCAGATACCCAGGGGCAGTAAAACCCTGATTTCATTAAAGCGATGTAAACTCAGACTGGTACAATTTTGTTTACTTGAGACCAGTCTGAAAGTCAGACTGGCATAAGTATTTACATGAGACCAACCATCTCTAAAAATACTGTTTACCTTTTGTCCACTTGGAATGCTTCAATGCCTGCACTTATTTAATTGCACAAGCTCCAAACAAATATGGTAAACTGCCGCTTATAAGCCCGCCAGCTTACAAGCCCCCCCCCGCCCCCGGCTATGGGCCCATCTACCTGTAAACAAAAACTACATCCGGTCATAAGCCCCCCACCCCCCGGATATAAGCCCTCCTCTAGTTTTCCTTGTTTCCTTAATATTAAGCACTCTCACAGAAAACTGCGAAGATGAACTCTGAGCTTCTGTTTTGTTACGTTCTGGTTACGTTCGTGTTGTTGCAGTTTTGATTTTGTTGTTAAAATTGAAATGAATTCGATTTATTATGACGTTTCAAAGGTTAATTACAAACTGGTAAATTAAAAACGTATTTCGATCAACACTGCTGTGGCTCATTTCGAAACGTTTTTCTTGTTCCGCTTATAAGCCCCCCCCCCCCCCCCCGGATAGTTTTTTTTTTAGTTTTTCTTGCGAGCGTGCATGCTCAGTGCATGACGTGGCATGACATTGCCAATTTTGTGAATTGTGTGCGCAGTACGGATGCGCAGAAAAAAATTGCGCAAATATCCTTAGAACCTCCCTAAAGCCATGGGCTTACTTTTGGCAACTGAGATAATTAAACTCTGCTTTGTTTTCCATACAGGTTTTTATTCCATTAACCTGATGTCAGAAAAAATATGGCAGTTTATTGTAAGGCTTTGGTTAACAAATTTGTACTCTTAGCTACATGTATGTTCCCAGGCAGACATTATCAATTGAAATAAAAAAAATGAAGAGCAGTTTTCAAATAAGGTTTTACATTTTTTGTCTTTTCCTGCAAATTTTGATGTTGGTGATTAGTTTGACTGTATCCACATACACTTTATGTTCCCTCAGCAACACATCCATACACCAGTAAGAATTTATTTGGGAGTAACCCTACTCCCCCCCCCCCCCAAACACACACACACACAAGCACACACAACTAACTTCCCAGGAATAATGATTCAGACTTATTTGATTGAATTCACTTGACAGGGAAAACTATTTCAAATGATGGATTCACCACAGTCTGATCCCCTCTTGTCAGTTCATTACATGACAGGTTTCCGACTATCCTAAAATGATTTATGAAGAGGCTTTTCTTTTTGTTTCTCTTTGTTACCAGATTATGGCAATCAGTAACATTGCTCATTGGTGACATTAGATGCAGTGTAAAGGCCAATTGATCAAGCCAAAAACAAATTAAACCACAAGATTTACTACCATCACGGTCAGGGGTAGCAACATAGTGAGTCATAATTTGTGCATCAAATAAAGTCACTAGTGGTTACTGGACCATTTGTTATTCGCATTGGCAACAACGTTAGTCACAAATTTTTAATTGACTGATTGACCGATTTATCAACTAAGTGGTTGAGTAGTTGATTCATGACTGATGGGTACTTAAAGAGATTGATTTTAACATAATAGTCCCTGGACATCAATAAGAGCATAAACAAGGTACATTATTATTCCACTATAGCATCACTAAACCACATAACATGACCGTAGACAGAGTTTGGGACAAAGGCAGCCTTTATTAATTACAAGATTATAAATTAACTAATTTTCACAATATATAACTATTATTTCAATATATAAGCTAACAAGTCAAATAACACTAAACACAATTCTAACAGAGTGGCTGCAAGTAATACAGATATTGAAAGAAAGACATAAAAACTAAGGTAAATGAAACGCCAGGGAGGGAGGGAGAAAAAGAGAAACTGCCAATATGTGTACTAGCCAGGTGGAGCGTGTACTAGCTGGCTAAGCGATTGAGCAATAAAACTCAATCTACAGGCGATCCCTTCTTGTACCAAGCATGTATGTACTTTTACTTACATTAGGCAAAAACCAACTAGTAGTTTTACGGTAATCATGTGATGGGAAATTACTAGTACTAAAATAAACTGCACGAGTTGCTTGGATCCAAGTATGATGCAAGACTGCCGTGACCCAAAACTGATTTTTGTTATTTAGAAGCACATCACCCAATAGACTATCGGCTGATGCTCCCCCTAAACCACATCACATGACCGTAGACAGAGTTTGGGACAAAGGCAGCCTTTATTAATTACAATATTATAAATTAACTAATTTTCACAATATATAACTATTATTTTAATATATAAGCTAACAAGTCAAATAACACTCCAAACCCAGAAGGTGGAGGTTGTGGATAGAAAATATGAAACTAAACTGTGGAAAGTATAGTATTGGCAATAACATTGACAGACTCTCATCGAACAGACAGTGGAACCGTAACATAGGTGCTGATAAATGGCCAAGCACTTGACAGGCTGGTGAAGGTGCGACACTGCGTCGGCAATAACATTAAGTTTACCCTGAATATGCCTCGCTGTGAATCCAAAATTGTAAATAGCCGATAACCAAAATAACTGCCTTAATGCTTGCATAACCAGAGGATGGGCAGTTGAGCCTTTATTAATAATGTGCACAGCAGCTTCGTTATCACAGTAAATAATGACATGTTGGTTGGCCCAACTAGGGGCCCAGCGAAATGCAGCAAAAACTTGGGCAAGAACTTCTTTGTAATTTATGTGAAGGTGTGCTACCTCTGGGGAGTCAACTGCAAAGTTGTGGTATAGCCAGTCCCCACGGAAAAAGGCCCCTGCTGCTAGTGGACACGCATCTGTTTGCACATCAGTTGTGGGCTGCTGATGGAGGAAGGCACATTTGCCATTGAAATGTGTCAGGAAGGAATGCGACCACCTAATGTCCTCATGAAACTCTGGAGAGGGCCGCTTCTTTGCTGAGGAGGACCCCAGGGAATTCATCATATCAAGTATTCCCCGAAGGAAAGTTCGCCCTCCATAGACCACGCGACAGGCCCAATTAAGCTTGCCGGCAAGTTGCTGGAGTTGTTTCTTGCTGGCCCTGCGCCTGGTGAGGAACCGGGAGATAACCTGATGGAGTTCTGCCACTTTATTGGGTGGTAATGCCATTTGGCAGCGGTGGGTATCCAATTCCACTCCAAGGAACACAAGCTTCTGTGTGGGGCCAATGACCTTGCGCCAGCTGATTTGGAAACCCAGGTCCTGGAGCAGCTTTAAAAGTACGGAGAAGGCTTCTTGACATTCTTCCTTGGACTTGCCTATGACGAGAAAGTCATCCAGGTAGACAACAACTGTCTGGAAGCCGCGCCTGGCCATCATGCGCCGCACGGACTGCGTCAGAAGGTGAAAAATTTCAGGTGAGCTTTTGGCACCAAAAGGAAGCCGAGTGTCAAAGAAATAAGTGGGATTAGGTTGCCCTGAAAACTGCCACTGCAAGCCTGTTGCTGAATAGTTGCTTTTGTGAATGGGAATTGATCTGTATGCATGCAGAAGCCGAGTGTCAAAGAAATAAGTGGGATTAGGTTGCCCTGAAAACTGCCACTGCAAGCCTGTTGCTAAATAGTTGCTTTTGTGAATGGGAACTGATCTGTATGCATGCCTCAGATCGATTTTTGCCATGAAATAATTTGGCCTTAGCAATTTTATCGCATCATCCAAAGTTTGAAACTTAAAGGATTGGCTAGCGATGTAGTCGTTGAAAGCCCGCCCAACAGGACGGGAGCAATCATGAATTAGGCGCACTTCTAAGGAATTAGGTTTAGGAATAGCTCCTAATGCACTGACAATAGTAGGTTTAACATCGGTGATAACGTAGTTGCCCTCTGCAATCTCACCTAAGATAGTTTCCTCAACTGCCAATTTTTGCTCTGCACAAGTAGCTGATTTATAGTTGCCCTGGTGCACTGGTTCATAATTGCAATCTACTGGAGCCAACTTAAAGCCATTGCAAATGCCATCAGAGAGGAACGCTTGATCCTCATCGCCAATAAGTTCTGCCAGCCAAAGATTTGTGTTGAGGGGAGAGGCCATAGGGAGTCGGCTGGATGTAGCTGAAGTCCCCTGTCCCTGGAGAGCCCCCTACCACCCCCAGGGTGACTATGGGAAGGGTGTGATTGTCCGCATGCCTTGCCATTTACCTTGCGGTTGCACTGATGCGCAAAGTGACACTCATAAAGGGTACAACCCTTTAGCCGATTAAAGTTTCTACAAATGACTCTGCCATCTGAGCTATAGTTAGCAAAAACAGAAGAAACTTGGGAAGTTTTGCCCAATGATGGCTTAGGTGCTAATACTAAAGGTTCTAATGTTACTGTGTGGAAATGATGGGGGTCAAAACTCCATGGATAATTATACACGGCTTGTATATGACGAAATTCGTCATCATATTGAAGCACAGAAGGCCAACTAAATTTTGCACTTAATTCCATTATCTTAACAGTATAGGCAAGTCAATGCTGGACATCCTGAGGGGATGGCAGCTTACCACTACAAAGTAAATGATGAAATTTGTTTTTTTTTTTAATTTTTACGATTTTTATTAAACAAGCACTATAAACTACTTTACAATACATGTACTTACTGGCTATATTCTTTACAACGGTTAACATAACATGTTACAGTTATAAAACGAAAAAAGAATTACTAACAAATAACACTAGTTACAACAGGAAGCTGACAAAAATTTTATGAACTAAGCTTTACAATACTTAACAGAACCTGGTGTTACAGTTACAAAACAAGAGAGAAATGAACTGACTTACAAAAAACACTAGACACTACAGAAACCCCACAAAATTTTAACATTGCCATATTACGTCCTCAAAAGAATTATAAAAGGGAGAATATTTTACGTGATGAAGAGTGACCATTTTTTTTCAAAGGCAGTGCGATTGTTGCTCATTACGGCAATATATTTTTCTATATCAATTTTTTCTTTTACGAGCACAATAAAATCTGTAAACTGGTACTTTTTATCCTCTAGGGCGTTAATGTAGAGAAAGTATTTTCCAATTAAGATCAAATGATTCAGGGTTAAACAAGACGGCGAGTCAGTCAGCACACCGCAAATGATTTCTTTTTTTGTAAGAACAAGCTTATTTTTGCACACCGAATGGTACCAGCACGAGAACTCGGTCCAGAAAGATACAGCAACTGAGCATGAAAAAAATAAGTGAGTAATTGTATGTTCAACACCTGGGCAAAAAGGGCAGTACGGGTTGTCTTTTTTCTTCATTTTGTGCAAGATTTTGTTCGTATACAGGATGCTATGAACTATTTTGTATTCAAAAACGGATAGCTTTACCTCTTTTGTCACGCGAAATGGGAGGAAATATATTTTTTTCCTTTCTTGCATGTCAAAACCGTGTTCTATAAGCCTTTTCTCTGCGGTTGGAGGCGGAAAACATTGCGAGGTAATCAGTGTATTGTAAGCTGCTTTGCATGCAAGCTTTTCAATTTCAGGTGCTGTGTTCGTTGAAGCGTCCGGTAGCTGCCTCTGCTTTACGATATTTTTCCAGTTTTGTGGTATTGCTGATAGGAGACCGTAATATTGTAGAAAGTTGCATTGTACTTTATATTTTTGCAGGAAAGCATTAAACGAAATGAAGCTGTTTCTCGCTTCATTAACCAGACAGGACAGTTTTTCAATGCCAGCCTTGTTCCAGTTTAGGAAGAAAATGGAATTTTTGTTTATCTGAATAAATCGATTGTTCCAGATTATTTGGTTCATGATTTCTTCTTTAACTTTCGGGGTAGAGCTATTTATTTCTTGCCAATAGGAGATTATATTTTGGTAGAACTTTGGCAAGTGCTCATTTATGGGTGAATATTTGATGTTATAGTTGCAGTAAAAAAGAAGTTTACCTCCAAGGTTGGAAAGTAAGGATAGTGGAATGAGTTTCCATGGCCTGTTGTCATCGGAGCACAGGCGTTTTACCTAGGTTATTTTTAACGCTTTATCAAATAATGTAAAATCAATCATATTGAGTCCACCTTCATTCTTACTTTTCGTGATAGTTGTTTTTTTCAGTTTTGGATTCTTGTACTTCCATATATATTTAAAAATTAGATCATTTACCTCGGCAGAGAAACCGTTCGGAGTGACCAGCACACTGCAGACAAACGTCAGTTTAGATATTGCAAGCGTTTTAACGATGTTGATCCTGCCGTATATTTATAGGTCTCTTGAAGACCAGATGTTGAGTAGTTTTTTAAGTAGTATTAGTTTGTCGAAAAAATTCTTTTTAGTTGCCATTTCTTCGTTGTAAGAGAAGTATATCCCTAAGACGTAAATTGCATCATCACTTATTCTTAGGTTTAAGACTGAATCCTTTCTATTGCGTAATGAACCTAGCCAAAGTAGTTCTGATTTGGTTTGGTTTATTCGAAGCCCAGAACAGCTTTCAAATTCTCGCAGAAGGTTGAAAAGATTGTGTACTGACTGAATATCTTGGACGAAAACAGTTGTGTCGTCAGCATATTGGGTGATTTTTACAATATTATCCTGGTTAATCTGGATGCCTTTTATTTCGTGGGAGTGCTTAATGGCATTGCTTAAAATTTCTACGCCTATCACAAACAAGATACCAGAAAGGGGCATCCTTGCCTGACTCCTCTGCTTAGGTTAAAGTGCCTGGTGGCGAAACCGTTGTTTAAGATGCAACTTGAGATCTCATTATACATGACCGCGATCCATTGCTGTAGTTGAGGACCGAAATTGAAAGCTTCTAGGCATTTTTGCAGGTATTTCCATTCAATTGAATCAAAGGCCTTCTCAAAATCAAGAAAAACAGCTAGACCAGGGATGTTTTGCTCTTTGGTAAAAGACATTATATCCGCTATGAGCCTAATACTTTCACCGATAAATCTTCCTTTTACGTATCCTGTTTGACTTGGATTGATGATGGTAGGTAAGACTTTCTCCAGCCGCAGAGCTATGGCTTTGGCGGCAATTTTATAGTCATTATTTAACAGAGAAATTGGTCCCCAGTTTTTTAGGTGTCTTTTATCTTTGTCTTTGTTTGGTATCAAGGAGATAACTCCAAGTTTTTGGCTAATTGACAGAGACCCATTTTCAAATGCGTAATTGAAGCTATCAACCATGGTTTGGCCAAGAGCGTTCCAGAAATATCTGTAAAATTCGATTGTAAAACCATCAGAACCAGGCGTTTTATTGTTTTTGAAGTGGTTTAGTGCATTTGCGCACTCTTCAAGTGTTAAAAAACCTTCACAGCTATCTGCGTCTTCTTGTTGTAGAGTGTTCAGACCCTTTGACTGAAAAAAGTGTTCAAAAGTGTCGGATTCCGGAGTCACACCTTTAGATTTATAAATCTCTTTGAAGAAGTTCTCTTCTTCTTCCAAGATCTGATTGGGTTCGCGAATAACAGAACCATCGTCTTTAATTATCGAATGTATGTGTTTCTTTTTTTTGATTTCTTTTTTCAAGGTTGTAAAAATACTTACTGTTCTTTTCTCCGAACTCATACCATGTTGCCTTGCTGCGGACCATCGCACCTTGCGTTTTCTTAGCAACTATTTTCGCGAGCTTTTTCTTGACCCTGTCCATCTTGATTTTAGAATCTTCCCTAAAATTTGAGCGAATTTCTTGCTGCAGTTGATTAAATTCCATTAGTCTTTTTCCTCATTTCTTTTTTGTTTGGCTTTTGTTTTAGCGAAGGCTATTGTGAACGCTCTAATCACAGGGCGCAGAGGAGTCATGTTTGACCGTAATGCTAGCTCAATTCATCGTGCAAATCCAGGTGCTGTGCGTGCTACGACCGCAATGCACGCTGGTATTTGTTTCGGTTTGGTATCATTTGCTCATGGCGGCCATCGAGTGAGGATCTCTTGTGAACGCCAAAATTACTTCTTTCCGTTCAAAATATCGCAGCTTTTGTGATTTTTGCGATGGACATCCTAGTTTTTACATGTTGTCGATCTTAGGAATCAAAGATTTCCTCAGACTTCAGTGCGTAGAGTTTAAAATATCGGTTTTCTATGTCGCGACGCCTCGACGGGACTTGCATGCATTTAAGCCCGAGGTAAGAATCATGATTGTAAACATAAATATTTAGATAAGAAACCTATATTTAAACACGATGTAGGATGTAAGCTTAAATTTAATGATGTAATGTTCGCAAGAGGGCTGCCCTTTAGCTTCATTAACCACTACGAATAAGTATATCGTATCTTGAATTGAAACAAGGGAAACATATTTTTCACATGTTGATGTTATGGTACGTGTCCTGATTTATTTTGTATTACTTAGACTAAGCATCAAAGCTAGCAATCTTCGTAATTGCTTAGCTTTTGTTTCTAATTTCTAATTCTTGATTTCGCAAAGTACTCGAGGAATTATATCTTTCAAAAGTTATTTTTTTCTCTCATAATGACAGTATCTAGCAACATCGAAGAAAGTTCTGGTTTTACGTAATTGCTTAGCTTTTGCTTCTAATTTCTAATTCTTGATTTCACAAAGTACTCGAGAAATTATATCTTTCAAAAGTTACTTTTTTTTTCTCTCATAATGACAGTATCTAGCAACATCGAGGATAGTTCTGGTTTTACGACACTTCAAATGTTCAACAAAGATACTTCCTGCAACAAACTACGATTTCAGTTTACATTTATTTAGTTAGATTTTATAAAAAAAATGCTGTGTTCTTGTAAATTAGTTTGATATCTTATTTATTAGCACTTTTAATCTGGCTACATACCTTGCAATGTAGGCTTGATTACCAGCTGCCATTAGGGAAATAAGCTCCTCTGGATCAAGTTCGAAGGATGACTGGGGGTGTTTTGTGTTATCGAGCAAGACACTTATAATCTCACAAGTGACTCTCTCAGCTATACTAGGGCAACCTAATGTAATGCAAGGGGTAATCAGTGATGGACTAGCTTCCAGGGCTGCTAAGCTGCAATGGTGTAGGCCAAGTGCAGTCTTTTTTTCACAATTTTAAATAATTGCTGGATGCTTGAAATTGTTGAAGGTATTTGTCTACCATGCTGTCAACCAATGTTTATGTCTGACCTAGCCGGTGTAATTTTGAACCAACCACAGTTATTTGCAAAACAGCTCGTACTTTAACTTTTGTGAAAATCGCACTGGAAGCCCTCCTCCTGCTACTGTTGTGTGTATACAGACCGTGATAGTTTACTTCGCTTTATTACTGCTACTTCACTTATTACATAACTGGTTTATAATCAAGTTATTTTTTGTTCTTTATTCAGAGATATTACACTGCAACAGCAGCTGAATATAAAATGCACAGGTCTGGAGGATAACTTTGGAGACAGAATTTTTCTTCTCCAAGGGAAGCTTCGTAATCAAGAATAAACCAACTAGATAAAGCAACACATCAAGTGACAACCTATTCAGATACATTTAAATATTTTTCCTTAAGGTTGCTGAATTTGTATAAATAAAACATGGTGAAAGAAACACTACATGTATGTCATTTCATAACAATAATAATATTTCCATAGTGTCTTGATAATTTGAGGGCGGCATGGTTGACTAATGGTTAGTGCGCTGGACTCTGAAATTGAGCAGTCCGGGTTCAAACCATGGCCAGGGTAATTGGGGTAATTGTGTTGTGTTCTTAGACAAGACACTTTACTCTCATAGTGCCTCTCTCCACCCAGGTGTGTAAATGGGTACTGGCAAGTTTACTGCTGTGGGGTAGCCCTGCGATAGACTAACATCCCATCCAGGGAGAGGGGGGAGAGAATACTCCTAGTCTCTTCAAGCTATTGAAACTGGTATAAGCTCCCGCCTGATGGGACACTAGGCTGGAATACAGACTTGAAAAGCTGACATCAAATGAGTAGGAGGCAGGTCTTATTTTTACCAAGCTCGACAAATTAAATGAAATACTTTTGGTCAAACAGCTTGAGGCCTGTGTCAGAGACAAACTAAACACCAGGGTTTTGCTCTTCAGTGATGCAGGCTAACCACTTGCAAAATAATGAATAAAACCCATTTGAACCTCATTAAGTTTCGAACCATTTATTGAACTTCTCACCTTTCCACAACAGGCGATTTGCTGTGCATGAAGTCTCCACTAATGAGTTGTTGTGGAATCACTTTTTAGTTACAACAGATGCAATAAAACATTTCAAAGTGACCTTCAGTGCATGGGTAATCAAAATGATAGTATGAAGCTCTAATGATGCAAATTATGGACATCAGTAAACCCATTTATCATGCTAGAGCCTGGAACAGGCTATATAGGCCCACTCGGGTAGAAGCAATTCATGCAGCAGAAATAGCAGTTTGTTATCTTCCCAGTCCCCTAAATAAAATGGAAAAGACTGAAAAGTTATTTTGGGTGTTCGAAAGGTACTATAATTCAACTGTGACATGAGAATCAGTACAGTACAAACAAATAATTCGCTGGCTTCTTCAGTAAAGCAATGCTCTTTTGACGTCCATCTTGATCATCTACGGGAACTTATTCTTCTAAATTGGATTCTCCTAGTCCCAAAGAATACATAATTAAATCATTTTGAAGGAAACTATATAACTCCCAAAAACAGTGGAAGATCGTGGAATGAAAGTGCTTAACTCGACGCATGAAACTTCAAAAGTACAGACGGTTAACACTCAAAAAAGGGACATTTTCGTTTAGTCGAAACGGCGTAGATCGACTGGTGCGTACTGGTGCATTATATTTCCCATATTGGAAAATTTCTAAGCTTTTGATTTATTATAACTTTACGCCAAGCACCACTAGCTGAAAGCCGTGTTAGACAAAAACTTCCGACCTACTAGACGAAGAGAAAAATCGGCCATTTTACCTTGTTCGAGAAATGTCACAATTTACCATGATAAGCTCTAAATGTAAGAACTTCGACGCCAAAACCTTACTTTACTATTCCCGAACTTTCCAAATCTAATATTGTAGCAGAAAAAAGGCCAGCGAAAGTTGTGCAAACGATGATCAAACTCACCCGAAAAACCGCCCGCATCACAACAAAATTCCGCCATGTTGGAAATTCATCAAAATAATGCATTGCGGTCTTAGTGCGCACACCACCTGGTGCAAATCGATCTTGTAATTCAAAACAATGAACGTGACTGAACAGAGCTTCACGCTATCGTGTTACGCGTCTGGTGAAATTCTATCCGCAAGACAAAAGGCCGACAATCGTCGCCCTTAGGGCGACGTCTCCGGAAAGCGAAGCTTTCCGAAGCGAGGCAAGAAGTGCCGAGAAGAAAAAAGAGACAAGGGAAGAAACAAGTACTACGTGACTCGTGCGATGTGGACCGTAACATACCGGTGACGGAAACGGGTGTGGGAAGGCCTGCACGACTCCTACTTCACGTCTTTGTAAGCCGCGCCTTAGATCACTCGGTCTTTCGACCAATTTAGCTTATTGTATTTTTGTAGTGGGTTAAGTCTGGAGGATTTTTAAATGGAGACTGAATAGGGCCTTTAAAATTAAGGCGTCGCATTTTAAGGACTGTTACTGTATAAAGGTCATGTCTGCTATTTGTATGATGGAATCCTACGGCTCTACGCCTGTTTGTAATATTTGACCTGTGATCGTCTGTAAAGCGACTTTTAATGCCGCTATTGGCATATTAGATTGTTGAATTTGGCTCGTTTACGGACTTGATAGGTTTTTCAGCCTCTAATGCTTAAATTTCTGACAATAAAGGATGCGAAATATTATCTGCAACTTGACGAGTTTTTTTGTTTGTAGCGCCGGGCCCGGCTAATATTGTTTTAAAAACTCTGTTGCAGGATGTAGGGTTTCGCATCACGGAGTGTGATCTATAGACCCATCTCGTCAAGAAATTGAAGTTGTCACTTCTTTAGAGCTATGCAACGTGTGATAGATGGCTGAACTCGGCTTCAGTCAAATATGTGTGACTAACTCCTCTTGAAACTGTGGGTTTCGTGTCTAGGAGCTAGATATCTTTCCTCCTGTTGCGGTCAGCAATTCCATTGACTGCGTGTTCAAATAAACCAATATGTACAGGCAGTGCCACCGCAGGCAGTGCCGCCGAACTTTTCTCAAGGATTAAAATTTTAAGAAAATTCTTTCAGTTCCTTCAAAACATCCTATGAATGAATGAATCTACGGTAAAACCACGAAAAATACTGTACACGTTCGACTTTCCGCGAAAGGGAACCACGTTTCCCGGGATAGCGTTGCTAAGCTTTTGCGCATGTTCTGAAAGACCGAATTGTCAAAATCACTTCCGATTATGCGCATAACGCCTCATTATGTAATTGATGACGCATTTCCGTCACCGGTATCCTCCGGTCCACATTGAACGAAAGCGCACCGCTCAACTCTAAAAATTCGCTTCCCAAAAGTTGGATTTGATGAAATTTCTGATTAATTTTTTAATCCGGCTTGGTAGAAAATATTATATTCATATCACTTGCCAAAAACGAGGCCTTTTTGTTCGAAATGTGGCGATTTATCGGGGATTGAAAATTGGGCCAAAATTGCTTTCCACCCTTGTCTCTTTCTTTACTGTTTGTCGGCTGTTAGTGACTTGATACGCCCACAGTAATTGCTGTATGCGGTTTTTGTCTTGCGGATAGAATTTCACCAGACGCGTAACACGGTAGCGTGAAGCTCTGTTCAGTCACGTTCATTGTTTTGAATTACAAGATCGATTTGCGCGATGAATTGAGCTAGCATTACGGTCAAACATGACTCCTCTGCGCCCTGTGCTCTAATTTCCATCTTGATCATTTCCCAAAACAATCCTTTGTCGGTGAGCTGGTGATATTTTGAGAAAAACTCGGGTATTTGTTTAGATATCGTCTCAACGTAATCTTTGTCTGTTAGCAAAGAGTTGTTGAATTTCCAAAATCCAGGGCCACGCTTTGTTTCATTATTCTGGGAGGACAATGATAGAGTTAGTGCAGAATGATCTGAAAAAATATTTGGCAAGATTCTAACCTTAGTGATGGCGGACTGCATGTCTTTTGATATAAAAAAGTAATCTAACCTACAGTACAGAGTATTTTCATCGATGGATTGTTCCACGTGAATCCTTGCTCATTAAGATTTTTACATCTCCACGCGTCAACAAGATCATGAATGTTCGTTCAGGTATTTATTTCTCGAATAACCGCTTTTTTGTGTTCGATCGGTCGTCCTCCGTGCTTATCTATTTCATTTATCGCGCAATTAAAATCGCCACCTAGTACCAGTCGTTCATTTGCATACTTATTTAGAACGGAATTCGACAAGCCCTTAAGGAGTTGTACTTGTTGAACTTGATCATTAGGTGAATAAATATTCAAGAAAACAAATTTCTCACCTTCTATTAAAACTTCCCTTAAAATATATCTGCCGTTTTTATCACTTGCGATTTCTTCGATGTTTACATCGAGTTTTGGTTTAAACAGAATCATGACCCCTCAACTGTGGTTAGAACCGTGACTTCCAATTATTTTACCACCCCATTCTGCTTCCCAGGTTTTGATAGTCTGTGTGGATAAATACGTTTCTTGTAAAAAGATTACATCGGATTTTTGTTGATGCAACCATCTAAACACTTGGCGTCGCTTGGTGGTTTTGTTTAACCCTCTAACATTTAGAGTCAAAAAGTTAAGTTCCATATGCTGTGTAGCGTAATGTTATAAATAGGGAAAATACCCAGTTTACAGATTTTACTGCAATGATGAATGCGCAGATACGCAGAGCCAGGACGAATATATAGCTGTATTGCAATAAGTTAAGAAACATTATTGAACAAAAAATACGATCTACAAGGCACAGGTACACACACACAAACGAACAATTATATTTAAGTATAACACACATTACAAGACACAAATACCTGTACCATGCAAGGCGGATTATCTTGTCTGAGACGCACGCAGGTACTCCTTAATGTTCAGCAAAGGCAATAAATTTATAGTTTAACTATTGTCCATAATTCGACCATACAGCGGAAAGTTTTTGGTTTCAGGCCCGTGATAAACAGTATTTTCAATGATTAATTTCTCTACGTTGAAGAAAGCCACCTTCTTTTCCTTCGTCGCATTCTTTAATACGGGGTAGAGCTTCTTTCTGATTTCGTGTACTTCATTTGGGAAGTCATCAGCTACTCCAAGCGTTTTGCCTTTAGACAAGTTTTAATGCACGATTTAATGTATTCCTTGTCTTGGAAGAAAAAAAATCTTAGCTATGATTGGCCTTGGATGTTGATTCTGTTCTTCGCTAGGTCGTGTTGGAATCCTGTGAACTCTCTCGAAGTAGATTTCTTCTAGGTCTTCCTTCGGTATTTTCATTTCTTTCTGAAGGAACTTTCTTAGAGTTCTTTCAGTCTCTTAGGGTGATTCATATCCATCATCCTTTATGCCGAAAAATTTTATGTTGTTTCTCCTGTTGAAACATTCTTGCCTAATTACTCGACGTTCGAGTTCATCTAGCTTGGCCAGCTTTTTGGTTGTGGATGTAAGCATGGCCGCGGTCGACGTGGTGTTGTTCTTTTATTCGTGTAGCTCTGCTTGTGAGAATTCAAGGCTTTCTCTGAGGGCGTCCTTTTCTTTCTCAAGCTCAGATACTCTTGTCTTTAAGGTTTGAATTTCTGGTAGAAAGGACAGCATTTTATCCAGCTTTTCTTGGATATCATTTAGTGTTCTACGGCACAGAGTGCAGCCATGGTCGTGTTCTTCATGATCGTCAAACGTTTCGTCATCTGTCTGAGAGCCTTGCTCTCGAATTCTCTTCCTTCTTCGACCTTCTCTTGCACTTTCTTTGAGTTCTCCGGACTTTTGATGGTTGTGGACGTTATCTGCCTTTGCGGACATTTTGAAATTTACTCGGAGAAAGACGGAGCTTTAAGAGACGCGTCCGCCATCTTCCTGCGTCAGTCCCAGTCCTCGTAAATGATGAAATATTGTAGTGTTGCCCACTACCCACTGGGCGCTCCGTAAAAACTAAAATCTTAAATTAAGACGTTTTTTCGTCTTACAGACTGGTGCCTAGATAACATGCACATTTGTCTTAAATTAAGATTCCGGCGTCTTACTTTAAGATGATAAATCGTCTTAGAACAAGATGTCAACCTCTTAATTTTAGTTGCCTGACATCTTAAACACGAGGTGCCTAGATAAGATGGGTTTTCGTCTTAATTTAATATTTCAACTCGTCTTATTTTTCCGGAGACCGTTACATTTCAAAAATTGATTCCGCGTATTCTTTTTTCGCGTCGCGGCTTGCCCGCTCAGTAAAACCAGAATGAACAAATAACCACAAAACGTATTTTAACCAAAAACGCTTTATTACACCACTAAAATAATTAAAATAATTCAGCTCAAACACAAAAGGAAAGATAGAACATTAACAACGAGCTCATCACCGTATCTTTGCTTTTTTTGCGGCCCTTTGCCAGTCTTCTTTGCATGCACTCACGCTGAGCTTTTCAGTGGCGAAGAAAGGAAAAAGCGTCAAATATGGTTGAATACGTCTTCCAGAAGATTTTCTTTTGATGGTACAGATCCGTTGCTTGTGTACATTTTTCCCAACAGTTGCCATTACATCTTCTTCTCAGTAAACTTAACTTTATGCAGTTGCTTTGGACAAACTTTCTTTGAACTTCACAGACATTCTTTCCGTTTTATCGACCCAAGTCTTCAGCATTTAATAATGTATGAATTCACCAACACCAGTTGAAAAATATGTCACTGTCACAACAATCTACAGGCATAAAAATGTCAACTTGAACCGAAGAAGTCATATGGAATTCATGCCGTGTTGGTCTGTTCAACGAATTGAGTCAAGCACAAAAACGTGGCTGTTTCCTCTGCAGGACGTGTAGTGTCGATGTATTGCGTTACGGTCATGCGCACTAGGAGTCAGTCGAGTCGGTAGTATAAAAGATTACTGTATTTTACTGTTAGAGAATAAATAACAAGTATTCACAATCATGGACTCCATAACTGGCGACGAGGATAACTCAAGCGAATTCCACTACAGCCACACTTAATTTAATGGTCACCTTGGATCGAATGCACTGGATAAACAATGGCAAAACATGTTCAGTTCTCAACGCCACGTGGGCTGGCCGCCATTTGAGTAAGGCGGGAAATCAAAGTTGAACACTTATCTATTGTCGTCAAAATATTACGTCGAAAGATTACATCGAAAAATTACCTCAAAAGATTACACGGGACGATCACACAATTGCCGAAGCGGAATGGCGAATGTCTTACCTCCATTTCCTTCATTTTCCGTCCACGAAGACAACGCTTCAGTCGGCCCACGTTGGAAAAAATGGTTGAAACGTTTCGAAATATACCTCGCCGCTCATGATGTGAAAGACGCAACACGCAAGAGAGCGCTACTACTATACTCCGCTGGTGAAGAGGTCAGCGACATATTTGAAACACTTCCAGATCGAGGAGAAGAGAAGGACTATGCGAAAGCAGTGACCGCTTTGAATGCTTATTTTCAGCCAAAAGTAAACAAGACCTACGAAATTTACATGTTCAGAAATGCTTCTCAGAATTCCGGTGAATCGCTAGATTCTTACTGCACACGGCTGAGGCGTCTTGCTCAAACATGCGAGTTTGCCAACGAAGATGAAGAAATCAAGTCACACATAGTTGTGTCCTGTTTATCTTCACGATTACGGCGAAGAGCTCTACGAGAAGACATGGATCTCAAAGCCCTACTCGACTATGGCCGTGGTCTAGAAATGTCTGACAAGCAAGCTAAAGGCATTGAGGAACAGGAAAATTTAGCCAAAGTAGCAGAAGTCCAAGCGGTGAGAGAGGAAAAGCCAAAGTCGGAAAACAAGAAGTGTTACAGGTGTGGAGAAAATTACCCTCATAAAGGTCGACCTTGTCCGGCGCTGAATGAAAGTTGTAAACATTGTCGCAAGAAAGGCCATTTCACCAAAGTATGCCGAAGCAGATTAAATTTCAAGAAAGTCAATACAGTGGATGAGAAAGATGGCGATGAATCAACCGACGAAGAGTACACATACCGAATCACTCTCCACTCCATGCGTGACAAGATACAACCGTTTACTGAAATTACCATTGGAGGCAAGAGAGTGAAATGTCTTATTGACTCAGGAGCGGGAGTAAATGTCATCGACACATGTTCTTTCAATCAGCTGGAAAGCATTCCCATTACACCTACCTCGAAGAGGATCTATGGCTACAGATCTTCTGAACCCTTACCAGTCATTGGCAAGTTTGAAGCTGAAATCAAGTCGGGAGTAACAAGCAAATCGACGGTCACGCAATTCTGCGTTGTTGATGGATGTGATGGTAATTTGATAGGTTATGAGACGGCAACAGATCTCGGGCTGCTACACATAATAAACAGTGTGTCGACACCCAAAGTCGATAACATTATCGAGGATTACAAAGATTGCTTCGAGGGGCTGGGAAAGATGAAAGGTAAAACCGCAAAATTACATGTTAATGACAGCGCTAAACCACTGGCCCAGAAGTACCGCAGACTACCATTTCACATCCGTGATCAAGTCGAAGCAGAGCTCAAGAATCTAGAGGAACTTGACATCATAGAAAGAGCAGAAGGTCCAACTCCCTGGGTCTCTCCGATAGTTGTGGCCCCAAAGAAGACAGGAATACGCATATGTGTCGATATGAGAGCGGCCAATCAGGCTATAGAACGTGAGCGACATCCAGTACCCACTGTAGAAGACCTGATCGTTGATCTGAACGGAGCCACTGTTTTCAGCAAGATAGACCTAAACCAAGGATATCACCAACTTGAGCTGGACGAAGACTCCCGGAGCATTACTACTTTTGCCACGCACATTGGCTTGTTTCGTTACAAGCGACTGAGTTTTGGAATTAACTCAGCAGCTGAAATCTTTCAGAAATCCATAGAAGAAGTGCTGCAAGGAATTGACGGTGTTAGAAACATTTCTGATGACATAATAGTGTTTGGCAAGAACCAATCCGATCATGATGATGCTTTACAAGCTGTTCTTCAGAGAATGAGAGAAAACAGTCTAACCGCAAACCCTGCCAAGTGTCTGTTCAACCAGTCATCCATTGACTTCTTTGGTCATCACTTCTCTGCAGATGGCATCAGTGCAGATGATAAGAAGGTTGCATCCCTCATTAATGCCAGTCCCCCAAAGAATGCAACTGAGGCACGCAGCTTCCTCGGTTTGGCACAATACCTTGCACGTTTCATAAAGGACTTTGCTTCCATCTCTGCTCCAATCCGTCAACTCACCCATCTAAATGCTAAGTGGGTGTGGGGACCAGAACAACAACATGCATTTGACTGCCTCAAAGCCAGAATGGCAACTCCAGAAATCATGAAATACTTCGACCCCTCACTCCAAACGGAGCTGACTGTTGATGCCAGCCCAGTCGGCCTGGGAGCAATTCTCACGCAAGTAACAGCAGATGGAGGAACAAACATTGTAGCGTATGCCAGCCGCTCACTCACGGATTGTGAAAGCCGCTACAGCCAAACCGAGAGAGAGGCTCTTGCAGTGGTCTGGGGAATTGAGCACTTCCACCTATACCTCTATGGATCATCCTTCCAAGTTACCACAGACCACAAGCCGTTAGAAACAATCTTCAACAACCCCACTTGCAAAGCAACTGCGCGAGTTGAGAGGCTACAGCTACGTCTACAGCCATACAAAACCAAAGTTGTTTACAAGCCAGGAACAAACAATCCAGCTGATTACATGAGTCGCCATCCGGATCCCAAACAATCGCAGGCTTCCAACCATTTATCAAGAGTTGATGCCTATATTAACTTTGTAACCAACAATGCTGTGCCCCATGCCGTTACGCTTCAAGAAGTAAAAGATGCGACAGCAGCTGATGAAACGTTGCAGAGTCTAGCAAAAGTGATAGCAACTCAAAAGTGGCACGAGGCTGGAAGAGATGTCAGTCAGTACCAGCAGATCAAGCAGGAGTTGTCAGTATCAAATGGCGTTATTCTGAGAGGGACACGCATAATAGTTCCCGAGAAGCTACGAGATCGAATGATTATGCTAGCTCACAGTGGACACCAAGGAATTGTGAAGACCAAGCGTCTTTTGCGAGATTCAGTCTGGTTTCCAGGGATAGACAGAATGGTCGAGGAAGTGCCTACCGTGCCAAGCTGCGAACCATGATCCAAAGCCAGTATGCGAGCCTCTGCAAATGTCCCCCTTACCACTAGCCCCATGGCAAGAGCTCTCCATAGATTTCTGTGGCCCCTTTCCAAGTGGAGATTACTTGCTCGTCGTGACTGATGACTTCAGTCGGTATCCAGAAGTTGAATTTTTGAGGTCAACATCAGCAAAGGCAGTGATTCCCCACCTTCACAGCATCTTTGCCAGGCAAGGGATCCCCGAGGTAGTAAGAACGGACAATGGTCCACCATTCAATAGTGAAAGTTTTCAGATGTTTGCCACTCAACTTGGTTTCACACATCGCAGAATAACTCCTGAATGGCCCAGAGCAAATGGAGAGGCGGAGAGGCTGATGAAGACACTGGAGAAAGCGATTAGGACAGCCGTCGTTCAAGGCAAGAACTGGAAACAAGAGTTGTTCACCTTCCTTCGACAGTACAGGGCCACCCCTCATAGCACGACAGGGAAGTCTCCTTCGGAGTTGCTGAATGGACGAAAACTAAAGTCCACATTACCCCTGGTGCAGTTTGATCAGGCATCCCCAGAGATCAGACGAGCTGATGCTAAGAGAAAGGAGAAGATGAAAGAGTATGCAGACAAGTGCAACCATGCCAAGAACACAGACCTGAATGTTGGTGACAAAGTATTGATAAAGCAACCAAAACAGAACAAGATGTCTACACCATTCAAGCCTGAGCCATTTGAGATCACAGACAAGAAAGGAAGCATGATTACAGCCCAAAATGCAGAACACATCATAACAAGAAATGCATCATTCTTTAAAAAGCTGCCTTCTAACATACCTGTACATCCCGTTCCAAGTGACGAGGAAGAACAGTCTACACCCTTCATTGATGCAACAGAAGCAGTTGTTCCAGTTGAGACAGTCGAACCACCTACAGTTATACCAGTTGAATCACCTGGAAATGCACCAATAGCACCACCTGGAAATGCATCAGTTGAAACACCTACACCTACACCAGTTGAATTACCCGCACTTCGCAGATCAGCAAGAGAAAGACGAGTGCCTGATCATTTCAAAGACTATGTTACTTGAACATTGCTGAAATCAATGGCTTAATGAAAAGGAACATGGTTGCGTGAACATTATCTGAACTTTTCAAAGACTGTGTTACTTGGACATTGCTTAGATCGATTGCACAAAGGAAATAACTTGTGTGAACGTTACCTGGACTGGTAGATTTAGGAAGTAGCATGTTGAGTTTCGTTTTTTTTTTTAAGTTTTACCTAGCTCATTATCCAGAGGAAAGGAGAGATGTAGTGTCGATGTATTGCGTTACGGTCATGCGCACTAGGAGTCAGTCGAGTCGGTAGTATAAAAGATTACTGTATTTTACTGTTAGAGAATAAATAACAAGTATTCACAATCAAGGACTCCATAGGACGCATTTTGGATCGAAACTAACCAATCACGGGAGGGCAGCAGAACTTTCGATCCTTTTCAGTTGAAAGCTTTGAAAGAAATCTGTTCCTGTCAATTTAAGACGCACTGCATCTTATCACAGGAAAAAAATACATCTTCCAATATGGTAAATCTTTGGAAAATTTGAGTTTTGAATATCCAATATTGGATAATCATTGGGAAATTTATAGTGTACCAATAAAGGTCCAATTATACTCCAACATAGGGAAAATTGCTTTTTCTTCATGCTCTGGTAGTTGGAGTATCATTGGAGTTTTATTGGCACACAATACGTTAGGTATTCCAATGTTGGATGATGATGTGAAATCATTGGAAGCCACTTCCTTGGTTACCAATAATGGCACAATGATATACCAAGCATTTAACAATTGGTTGGTTATTATTGGGATATCATTGTGGTATTCTTAAATTAAAATGTTCACAAGTATCATTCCAATATTGGATGATAATGTAAAATCATTGGAAGATGATTCTTCAGTTACCAATGATAGCACAACAATATACCAAGCTTTTACAATAGACTGGTTAGTATTGGAATATTATTGTGGTATTATCGGAACAGAATATGCACAAGTTTCCAATGTTGGATGTAAATGTAAAATCATTGGAAGATGACTCTTAAGAGCGGATGTCTGTAAATATCGACCAAGGGTGGGAAATATAAAAAATTTGAAAAATCCCAAAAAAATTCTGTAGACTTCTCTAGGTATTCTATTAATGAAAATATAAATTTTAGTTTCATCAGAGAAATATTTTGGCGATACAGCGGGTGTCAAGTTTGGGCGCTTCACGGCCTCCGCCAGACCCCTTTTTCAGGGCCCGAGACAGGGCTACAAAAAGAGCTCGATTTGAATCTAATTTAAACATCATTCAACCCAAAACGCTTCTTATCGTATGAAAGGGAATTTAACACACATTTTGAGGGGTCATGTGCTTGAATTGATTGCGACTAGAATATTTTACAGATTTTTAAATATTTACAAAATTTCGAGGATTGCACGCGAGCAAAATGTTGTCGAAATTCGAAGGCCTAAAATCACACCCGGTACTTACTTTCAAACAGCAAAAGACATTCCACATTAAAAAGCAATCTCTAAGCTTTCAAAATGTGGTTTTAAAACTTTGGGCAACCCATGAAATGAATTTATGGGAACACGAAATTCAGGGAGCACTTGAGTGAAATTTGATCTTTCTGACTTCACAGTTTTGAGGTTCAGGGCGACAAACAAATCAATACTCAAACAAATGTTTCAGCCAAAATACTATTATTTTAGGCAATCTCAAGTCCCACTGTGATACATACATGCTTCATAGACATTGGGTGTAAAATTTTACACCAATTTTCAGCCGAAAAGAACTCATATCTCGGCTTTCAGGTATTTGAACTTGCCTCGCTAATGTAAACAGGTGGGTCAAGTTCTTATCACGACACAGCGAAGTGTTCAATATTTACACCAAATATCTATCCTGTCTAGTATATAGTCAGGTCTACAATATGTTTGTTTGTACCTTGTGTCTTTGTTTGTCTTCATTTCCGCAAAAAAACGGAGGCAAATTTCAGCGAAATCCCCGCGCGCTCGACGTGCCACGAGTCTCGCGGAAGTGCTATTACTTTAGTCGAGATTGCGTTACATAACATGACACGCCGGAAGACCGCTTACTTCAGGATTATTTCTGAGTTGTGAAAAAAAATGCCATCTCTAATGTACATGTTGTACGTATGCCATTGGAATTAGCTGGCAATCTCAAATTTTCATACTTTGCAGTTTTAACCATTGCAGTCTTGTGATCCCCGAACGTGTCACTTGACCAATTGGCTTGACAGCTCAGTTGGTTAGAGCGCTGCACCGGTATCGCAGAGGTCATGGGTTCGATTCCCGTTCAAGCCTGAATTTTTCAGGTTTCTTCTTTTCAACTGCTCAAGTTAAAACGCCTTCACTGCGATGATCTTCATATAATAGCCCTTTTCACGGTTGCCTTTACTCATTTCCATTACAATGTCTTTGAACGTGGATGTGAGGCAATTTCGGGCAATTTTGCACTTTTTGCCCGAAATTGCCTCACATCCACGTTTAAAAAGATTGTAATGCAAATGAGAAAAGTTAACTGTGAAAAGGGCTATTAATCTTTATCCGCAGTTCAAATATATGATTATTTCATATATCAATGTTCATTTCTCCATCTACGGTATAAATACGAGCTCTCAATTATCCAGCTCCCAGTTGGCTAGATAGCTCAGTTGGTTAGAGCGCTGCACCGGTATCGCAGAGGTCATGAGTTCGATTCCCGTTCAAGCCTGAATTTTTCAGGTTTCTTCTTTTCAAGTTGAAACACCTTCCTTGCTATGATCTTGATATAATTATAGTATTCATCAGCTCTATGTAAATACTGTAACGTGTTCTTTATTGTTGTTTGTTTTTGTTCCCCTTATTTGTCCTGATTTCTATTAGATTGAGAAATACCCTAATGCGTTGTGCAATACTTTTGCAATACCCTATTATACAAAGCACAAGTAAGAGCGTCCCGGTACAGTCTGAACTTGCGCTGGCGGCATCAATCTTGATAGCCCGGTCTCATTCAATAAACTAGAGCTGAAAATAAGTAAGCATCATTGCCAGCTAGTACAAGTCTGCTCGCAAATGTACGACCATACAGCGTGCGAATATGGAGCGTTGGCTGGGGGCTAGTGTGGTTTAAGTGCCAAATACCCGAGCATAGAGTACGTAGAGTACGTAGAGTACGTGCGCATCGGAGAGTGCAACCGATCAAGCCAGTTTTGCTAACTGTTTGAACACTGAAGCAGAGCTGATATTAGCCAGGGCAGGTAAGTTTGAAGCATTTTTTATTTTTAATCTCACGTTAAGCTGTACTCTAGTGTTATGTACGCGCGCGCTGAGTTGCACTATTGTAGTCATAAGGTAGGTAAAAATAAAAAGATTTACCTATTTTCTCATAAGTTGATTTATCAACGAACGGGCGTTAAAAGCGCGGTACGCTTTTTTTGTAGGCTAGAGCTCATGCAGTTACACTCTACATGCAATTTTTTTGCTCTCGGTCTGATTTTTTTGGTATTTTACCACGTGATAAAGAAATCAGCAATTATAAAGCGAGCGCTGATTGGCTACGATGAGGGGATGTATTATGGAACATCCAAGCGTGAGTCAAAGCAGTAAGGGACGGACCAGGGAGGAAGGTGCAGTTTTGCTTTGTTTTTTGTTTTGTTTTCTTGTTTTTCCGTGTAGCGTTTGTGCTTGATTGTTTAAGTTATTTTGTGCGATTTATTATCACTTTTTGCTCTTTTTGTCCTTGCACGAACTGTTTTCCTTGAAATTTAGGCTAGCACCATTTTTATTTGTGGATTTCTGCACTTCTCCCCTAAAATATCTAATGGCCTGTCCTTAACAAAACTCGGCAAAATGAGACTGAAAATATCCACCATAGGATTCAAGGAAAATCCGTTACCCGACCCGGTTTTATGCTTTGTTCTAAAATGCAAATTCAAGGTGGATGAGTTCCTGACCGCGGGGCAGATCCAGAGCTTCTTCTCCAGAACAACCCCCAGACGTCGCCATGCTGTCGCCCCAGGAGACGACGACGAAGAAACGGATGACAACAGCCGAGCGGCCGAAGAGGAGGAGGCTTTCTCAGGTGCGCGCAACACCATCCTGCTGCAATACGTACCAGTGCACCCCATAGTCTACTACACGTGGAACCTGTGTGCGATGAGCTCGTCCAACAAACTCAGTAAGCTGACGGTAGCCCAGCTACGGGAGATTTGCTCCCGCTTCAATATGGAGAATGAACCCTCTGGGCACAAGAAGAAGCCCCATCTGGATTTTATTTTGAACCTTGTAGGTGCCTGCTCTTCCGCATCCTCGAACCAGTAGAACCAGTAGAACCAGTGTAACACGAACTCTTGACGGGAGCAAAAGCAGTTCGAGTTAGCGCTTTGAGTCAGGGGTTACTTGGTTTAACTTTCCTATAAAGACTACCTTGTACCACTAAATTTTTGCGGAAGTTTAATTTTGCGAATGGGCGATTTTTCGTGTTTTGCGGAAACTAATTTTTACGATTGGAAAACACTGTTTTTTCTTGTTGGGAATTAATTTTTTTTGCGATTTTGAGGAAGTCGCCTTCTATTTGAAATTATAACATTCTCTTTTTTGAGTACAAACCATCGAATGCAGGCCAGGTGAACAGCATGTAGATGTTATAACTCAGTCAGTCAAACAATGGAGTACCTTCAGACTTTCCTTTTTTTAAAGCTTTTAACATCCAAATACCTGTAACGTACCTACTGCAATTTCATCGTTTTATTTCTGAATGCTCTGTTTCTAATTTCATTTTGGTTCTGTAAATGAGCACCAACACGATTTTTAATACATGTTAAAGGCGATGTTTGTTTATACATTTGACAGTGGAGTCAATATTTTTCGGAGAAAATTTTTTTTTGCCTGAGGGAACTATTTTCCGTGAGAACTTTTCCGTCAAAAAACCCCGAAAAATCGCAAAAATTAGAACGCCAATTCGTAAAAATTAAGTGCCACACGGTATCACAAGAAAAAACGGGAAGGGCCCCAGTAAACGAGAAAATTTGAGTTTGCCGAGTTCAAGTTATCAGGGTTCTACTGTGAATTGCATTTTTTAAATCTAGAATTAAGTTTTTCCTAAGAATCTCCTGTAGACGAATTGGCCGTGTTGTCGGTCTTCCTGTGTTCGGTCTCCCTGTGTGACCTGTTATGTAACGCAATCTCGATTCGTCTAACAGCACTTCCACGAGACTCGTGGTACGTCGAGCGCACGGGGATTTCGCTGTTGTTTGCCTGAGTTTTTGCGGAAATGAAGACAAACAAGGACACAAGGTGCAAACAAACATATTGTAGACCTGACTATATACTAGACAGGATAGATATTTGGGTAGATTTTGAACACTTCGCTGTGTCGTTATAAGAACTTGGTCCACCTGTTTACATTAGCGAGGCAAGTTCAAATACCTGAAAGCCGAGATATGAGTTCTTTTCGGCGACAAATAGATGTAAAATTTTGCACCTAATGTCTAGGAAGCATGTATGTATCACTGTGGGACTTGAGATTACCTAAATTAAACGTATTTTGGCTGAAACATTTGTTTGAGTATTGATTTGTGTGGTGCCGAACCTCAAAACTGTCATTTCAGAAAGATCAAATTTCACTCAAGTGCTCCCTGAATTTCGCGTTCCCATAAATTCATTTCATGTGTTGCCCAAAGATTTAAAACCACATTTTGAAAGCTTAGAAATTGCTTTTTAATGTGGAATGTCTTTTGCTGTTTGAAAGTAGGTACCGGGTATGATTTTAGGCCTTCGAATTTCGACAACATTTTGCTCGCGTGCAATCCTCGAAATTTTGTAAATATTTAAAAATCTGTAAAATATTCTAGTCGCAATTAATTCAAACACATAACCACTCAAAATGTGTGTTAAATTCCCTTTAATACGATAACAAGCTTTTTGAGTTGAATGATGTTTGAATTAGATTCAAATCGAGCTCTTTTCGTTGTCCGGTCTCGGGCCCTGAAAAAGCGGTCTGGCGGAGGCCGTGAAGCGCCCAAACTTGACACCCACCGTATCGCCAAAATATTTATCCGATGAAACTAAAATTTATATTTTCAGTAACAGAATACCTAGGGTAGCCTACAGAATTTTTTTGGGATTTTTCAAAATTTTTATATTTCCCACCCTTGGTCGATATTTACTGACATCCGCTCTTAAGAGCCAGTGTCTGTAAATATCGAAAACCCGGCGCCAGTTGTGAAATTTTCAATTTCTTCATATTTTGCCTAAATAAACCCTTTAGTGAGTTATTTTCGAAAACACAATTAAAAGTTCCTAAAGCGCTTTAGTTTTTTCAAAATCGAGGAAAGTCTGAAAATCGCCATTTTGGCTTCCCGCCGCCCTCGAAAAAAGGGTAAAATGGTGCATTTTCGTTTCGCTCGTACAGCTAAACGCGGTAATGTTTACCAATGTACTTTTAGCAAATCGTAACACCATTCCTGCTCTTTCCAAAACTGTGGTTTATTTGGGAAAAGCTTTTAAATTTTGTATCTTTCTAGCTGTTTTATCTACCTCGCTCTAAGCGCTTCAGCGGATAAGCAAATTTTAGCTAATTTCTAAACCATAGAAAGCCCACTGGTACATTGAATTTCAAGCCGAAACTACGATGGTCGTTAAGCTTATACTTCATATTATGCTGTGTGAAAATGTCTTCCACGGCCCGACAAAAGTGTCCCGTTGAGAGACGGAAACGATGAGTCAATTTTGGCACAGCGGCCAATTCGTACTACAAACAAACGTCACTATAAAGAAACCCAACATCAATCAAAAATCAGCTCAGAAAACCTTCTACAGTTCAATATCAGACATCAGACACATTGTAACTTAAAATACTTTTTATTTTGATGAAAAAACATCCTACCTTTGGGTATTCGTCGTAAAATAGATGCTAAAAGAAGAAGCTTTGATTCTAGCTTTCGTTATCCGACACCGAATAAATTACATCTCAACCACAGGTCGAAAAGTCAATGCAATCATCTGTTCGTCACAGAAGGGTCGTATTTGAGTATTTCCCTCCTTGTACTGCAAAATAACATGTTTTATAGCAAGGAAATTAACTTATTGTCTTGAAAAGTTAACATTCCTGGTACTTTAAGCGTTCTTAAAAACAAACATCTGTTTCCACTCGCTTACATTTGCGCGACAAGAATTCGCTTGCTGCTAAAGCGGCAAACTGTATCGAAAAGATAAAATGCAGTTTTCAATAGATTAAAACTGCTCATCGTAGGGAATTTATTGCAGAATTTGCGTTGACTAGTTACTGGCAGCGAGGAGGACTTAAAGTCCTAAAAATAAAACAGTGACAGACTAGTGAAAGCCAGTCATTTGAAATTAATTTCCAGGCAGTCTGTCCAACTGAAATACCCTTATTCTGAGAAAACACAACAAAGGCTAACATGGTAAAACTTACCAAGGTGGTTGAACGATGATCAACTTGACTGTTAGTATTCTGGTAAAACAATAGGAATGTGTTTCTTGCCTCACTAGTACTAAAAGTTTTAAGACGGCCATGTCAAAGAGCCTGTCGTGACAAAATTTGTTTTAGCATGATTGGGGATTGGGGCGAACGCCGGGGAGTGGGTGGGGGTAAGGGGAAGGTAGGGCTTTCGGAGAGAAAAATATGCAGGTGTTACACTAAAGGCTACATTACTGAAATGATATCAATAAAGAAAGTTACAAGGCACATTGATATTTTTGTCTGTATTCCCGTTGTTATTTTTATAATAACGTTAATCGACAATGATCCCTTAACCAGTGATATAAACAAAATTTATATTTTAAAAAATCTATTTGTATACATATACTCTGCCAGACTAATTGTTTTACTGTAACCTGAATCGAAAGTAAGAAATAATTTGTATAAAATCATTTCTCTTTCGTAAAACCCTTCCTGTTGCGGTAATATTTGTTTTTCGGCCCACGGCATGAGCTTTACAAATCAATCTTGCAGTGTTATTGTGTGGTCTTGTTAAATTTACTCCACAGAGCAACTACAACAATCTAATAATTCTTAAAGAAGAGAAATGTAGGGTACATTCCTCCGTACTGGCGGGGTTGGTGCTTGAAGTTCCAAGGCAACCCCACCTTTAGCTTTTATATTTTCTTGCTTTTAACTAAGGCACACAGATCGTACTGATCGACAACAATAGGGTGGGTGATATGAGGGAAGGTGTCTCTTCTACCGCGAGCACATCTTGCTCCGTCACCTGCATTTCTTGCTGACAACCTTTCGCTGCCAAACGAGAGAAGAAGGATGAAATTTTCTAGGCGGATAGAATTTCCGTTACGGCAAACAGCTTCTCACCATTTGGACCGCGAGCTCGACGCATTTCTTTGGCGCAACATCGGGGTCTACTTTCTTCCCGGTGCCAGTTAAGACTTCTGCACGTCCCTAAATCTTTCAGCCTTAGGCCCAGTCGTCCTTGTAGCCTTGGTCGTTGTCGGCTGACACATACGAGGCTGGGTCTTGTAACGAAGGCACAAGGCCTGTACCTTCCTGAAGGTGAGAGGCGTACTCCTGTTTTGCGGTCTAAGATGCAAAACTTTTCAGGGGACAGCTCGCAGGCTTCCAGGGAAAGGTGCCGTTCAATAGTAGAGTCGTTGGAACACACGTACACAGCCCTCTTGTGCACACGAGAACAAATCTCCAGTACTGGGCAAAGCAGGAGCCCTACGAATTTGAGGAACATCGGTTGTTTCTGTGCTGGATTGCCAAGGCTCCCTGACCGTGCATATCGTTTTAAAATGACCGTTTGAAACCGGAGCGGAGAACCAACTTTAGTCTACATCTGAGATAAAATAACAACTTTGGATTAAATTACTGTACCAATGGTAAAGAATAAGTAATGTAAATAACAGAGTGCGAAAAATTGAAATGTCATTGGAGTGCCATTCAAGGCCCCTTCCCTTGTACACCCTAGGCTAAAACGTTGCTTGACTTTCAATTTATAAAGACGTTTCTGTATGAAATTTCATCTCAAAATTCGTTTTCTCGTAAATAAAACAGTCATAGAGCCCTTTAATACCAACATACTATCTTTCTAAAATCATAAAATAACAAACGTAAAGCGACTGACCTGTATTTTTGTTCACCACAAAACGCTTTCCTGAAACAATGCCATACGCTCGCCATACCACATTTAGTTCCCCATCGCCAAACTCGAAATTGTGCAATTGATTATTCCAAGGAATAATAAATTCAAAGTCAGGCAACATTTTACCTACGTCTTACCTAAAAGCTAAGTTTGACATCGGTCAAGGCACCGGGAAGAAACTAGACCCCGATGTCGTCGCCAAAGGCACTGCGTCGAGCTGTGTTTGGGCCCTATAGGGCCCAAATGGTGAGAGCTTGTTTGCCCAGCAAATTTCATCCTTCTTCTCTCGTTTGGCAGCAAAAGCGTGTCAGCAAAAGGTGCAGGTGACGGAGCAAGATGTGCTTGCCGTAGAAGAGCAAGTGAACTTCTCTACAGCCAGAGACACCGTGCTTTCCTCCCCTCATATCAACCCACCCTATTGTTGTCGATCAGTACGATCTGTGTGCCTTAGTTTAAAGCAGGAAATCAAGAGCAAATAGGGGGGCAGAGAGGGACACTGTCAGTCTAGGCTTTGGGATTTGTCAAGTTCGGCAAAGTTATTTTTAGATGGCCATTTGGAACGGATGTCTGTTTTCCGGACGTCGGCATAAAGGCACCCTCGATCTGGCGTTTGAAGCTCCATTCAAAATATTGTTTGTAATGGTGGACCAAGTGGTGTTACGTTTTGTCGATGAAAACGACTTCGAAAAACAAGGGAAATGGTATTTATGCGGATGTTTCGGGAAACAGACCCGTTGAAAAGCCAGTCTATAAATAACTTTTGTGGAATTGACATATCCCAACCAACGCCCTCAGTATCCCTCTCTGTTTCCTTATTTTCTCTTGAGGAAATATAAAAGTTAAAGGTGGGGTTGCCTTGGAACTTCAAGCACCAACCCCGCCAGTACGGAGGAATGTACCCTACATTTCTCTTCTTCAAGAATTATTAGATTGTTGTAGTTGCTCTGTGGAGTAAATTTAACAAGACCACACAATAACACTGCAAGATTGATTTGTAAAGCTCATGCCGTGGGCCGAAAAACAAATATTACCGCAACAGGAAGGGTTTTTACGAAAGAGAAATGATTTTATACAAATTATTTCTTACTTTCGATTCAGGTTACAGTAAAACAATTAGTCTGGCAGAGTATATGTATACAAATAGATTTTTTAAAATATAAATTTTATTATATCACTGGTTAAGGGATCATTGTCGATTAACGTTATTATAAAAATAACAACGAGAATACAGACAAAAATATCAATGTGCCTTGTAACTTTCTTTATTGATATCATTTCAGTAATGTAGCCTTTAGTGTAACACCTGCATATTTTTCTCTCCGAAAGCCCTGACTTCCCCTTACCCCCCACCCACTCCGCGGCGTTCGCCCCAATCCCCAATCACGCTAAAACAAATTTTGTCACGACAGGCTCTTTGACATGGCCGTCTTAAAACTTTTAGTACTAGCGAGGCAAGAAACACATTCCTATTATTTTACCAGAATACTAACAGTCAAGTTGATCATCCTACAACCACCTTGGTAAGTTTTACCATGTTAGACTTTGTCGTGTTTTCTCAGAACAAGGGTATTTCAGTTGGACAGACTGCCTGGAAATTAATTTCAAATGACTGGCTTTCACTAGTCTGTCACTGTTTTATTTTTAGGACTTTAAGTCCTCCTCGCTGCCAGTAACTAGTCAACGCAAATTCTGCAATAAATTCCCAACGATGAGCAGTTTTTAATCTATTTGCCGCTTTAGCAGCAAGCGAATTCTTGTCACGCAAATGTAAGGTAGTGGAAACAGATGTTTGTTTTTAAGAACGCTTAAAGTACCAGGAATGTTAACTTTTCAAGATAATAAGTTAATTTCCTTGCTATAAAACATGTTATTTTGCAGTACAAGGAGGGAAATGCTCAAATACGACCCTTCTGTGACGAACAGACGATTGCATTGACTTTTCGACCTGTGATTGAGATGTAATTTATTCGGTGTCGGATAACGAAAGCTAGAATCAAAGCTTCTTCTTTTAGCATCTATTTTACGACGAATACCCAAAGGTAGGAGGATGTTTTTTCATCAAAATAAAAAGCATTTTAAGTTACAATGTGTCTGATGTCTGCTATTGAACTGTAGAAGGTTTTCTGAGCTGATTTTTGATTGATGTTGGGTTTATTTATAGTGACGTTTGTTTGTAGTATAAATTGGTCGCGTTGCCAAAATTGACTCATCGTTTCCGTCTCTCAATGGGACACTTTTGTCGGGCCGCGGAAGAAATTTCCACACAGCATAATATGAAGTATAAGCTTAACGACCATTGTAGTTTCGGCTTGAAATTCCATGTACCAGTGGGCTTTCTATGGTTTAGAAATTAGCTAAAATTTGCTTATCCGCTGAAGCGCTTAGAGCGGGGTAGATAAAACAGCTAGAAAGATATAAAATTTAAAAGCTTTTCCCAAATAAACTACAGTTTTGGAAAGAGCAGGAATGGTGTTATGATTTGCTAAAAGTACATCGGTAAACATTACTGCGTTTAGCTGTACGAGCGAAACGAAAATGCGCCATTTTATCCTTTTTTTGATAGCGGCGGGAGGCCAAGATGGCGATTTTCAGACTTTCCTCGATTTTGAAAAAACTAAAGCGCTTTAGGAACGTTTAATTGTATTTTCGAAAATAACTCACTAAAGGGTTTATTCAGGCAAAATAGGAAGGAATTGAAAATTTCACAACTGGCGCCGGGTTTTCGATATTTACCGACACTGTCTCTTAAGTAACCAATGATAGCACAAAGATATACCAAGGTTTTACAATATGACGGTTATAACTGGAATATTATAGTGCTATTATTGTAACGGAATATTCACAAGTTTCCAATATTGGATGATAATGAAAAATTATTGGAAGACAACTCTTCAGTAACCAATGATAGCACAATGATACACCAAGTTTGCATGATATCCTGGTTATAATTGGAATATCATTGTGCTATTATTGGAACGAAATATTCACAAGTTTCCAATATTGAATGATAATGTGAAATTGTTGGAAGACATCTCTTCAGTAACCAATGATGGCACAATGATACATCAAGTTTGTACAATATGCTGGTTATAATTTTTAACTATTGGAACGAAATATTGACAGGTTTCCAATATTGTGTGTAAACTCATTAGAAGACAATTTTTCATTAAAGTTTAAAGAAAGGGAACTTAAATATATTGATTTTTCTTGTTTATGCATGTATATTAACTTATTTACAGATCTGATCTGGAAACTACTGTCTGAAATCTCACTTCAACAGGACATTGAACCCAACCTTGAATGTGCAAAAATTAAAATGGTAAAACTAGAACATGCAGCGCAATATATTTACACACTTGTGCATAAAGCTTCATTGCCTCATATTCACGTATTTTCTTAAGGGTAGCACTGAGAAATCTATAAGAAAATTCTTTCTGTCCCCTCATACTGCCTGTCTCTTTGCATAAGCCACTGAGGGAAAAATGGTCTCCTGAGACAGCTGGCTTAAACTCTGTGAAAGGTTTTGCTTACCAGTAGTTGTTAAAACTCTATGAAAGTGACTAAACGTTTCCTGACCTGTCAACCGTACAAAAAGTATTCTGAGCAAAGTTCAGCAAGGCAGTTTCTGCCCAGACAATATAAAAACTGTTAGCATTCTTGCCACCTGTCAAACTCTCGATTAGCCAAATGCCACTTGCAACAGCAAGTATACTGGCAAAAGAGATATTCTGATTGTGAGGGCCTCGTTCTGGAATCCAGATATCATCTTCTTTCTCACAGTTTCTCTTACAGTTGCAGACTGCACAGACTGTAGATGGGCAGTGAACGTGTGCGTTGCCGTTGGACGCATCGCGCAGAATGTCTATTGTTCTTGGGACATTTACTTGCAGTCGAGTTATAATCATAGGTCTGTAATATTGCCTGTTCTGCTTTAACTAAGCGCATCTGATTGGTTAATGATTACGCGCGCTTTCTTCCACTGGGAATACCTTCTGCTCATCAAAGTGCAGAAGGTGGAGCAAAGAGACAATACACATGCGAGGCATTGTTAAACCTTTTGTTTCGCGATATCTCACCTTCAATTGCTTATTTCGCGTAGCGTCCTTCAGATTTTTTTCTTGCTGAGAGAAAGGTTCCGTTTTCGTTGTGTCTGCATTTTCGTTAAATATATCGCAAAAGAGAAAACTGCCACCACATACAAACACCAAAAACGCAACCCCACGCACAAGATTTAAAAGTCTTTTATCTTTGTGCATAAGTTTCTAAAAAATAATAAACCCTCGCGTGTTAGTGAATGGAGCCTAGCCGATTGTGTCGTCATGATAAAAACAAACGAATACTTCTGTTGTTCTCGCTAAAAGACTTTTACTTTCACTTTTACAACCATTCTATGTAATTTTTTGGGGTAAGTAGACTGAACTTGGGTTTTTGAAGAGCTCTGAAAAGAGCTCCCGATCACTGAGATTTTCTGTTTCGTTGTTCATTGCGCGATTTGGTCGGCACGTGGAATGAATCAGCTGCCGCACTGAGATCAGTTTAAAATTCACGGCTATTCTGGGCCATTTTCCAATTGAGTGGTTTTCTTGACTGGGTATTGTTAATTTTGACAGCCATTGTTATGCAGTCGACGGCTTCAAACAATGGCTTGCTTGCCCAAAACGCGCCATTTTCAAACACAACTTCAACTAACAGTTTTCAACCTAAAAAGAACAGTGGTTCCTGTTGGCCGATTCTTAAAATTAAAACGGATTCTGTTCATGAAAAGTTCCATCTTCCATTTGCCGCGCGTGAAAATTTGGAAGCCCGTAAAAATTTTTAGAAAATCGCTCTTGAAAATGGCCTCCATACAAAAAAGGCCGATTTTTCATGATTTTCACGTTTAAAAGAACAGTCCTTACACTTCTTCAATTTCCTTCGTTTTAGGCTTAAATTGTAGGTACAACGTTATTCTTCAAAAAGCCGTGCGTGAAAGTTTAACTTCTCACTTCTGTAAACGAAACATTATATTTTTACTAGCCCTACTTGGCCGATTTGGGCCCTTTCTTCTCTTATTCTGGGCTTTTCAAAGCGCACTCGACTTCAAATTTGCCGCTCCACTGGTTATGAATAATTAATGATGTCCAGCCATTCTGCACGATGGATATCTCATTCGCTTCAGGACTTGCCAAACACCTACACAGACTCCCTTGTTTCGTGGAATTCTCTATGCATTTTGTCGTGAACAACAAGATCACAGTAGAAACTAGAAGTAGATGTGGAAACTTGAGCATATCAAGCTCATGCAAAGAGTGATCAAAACCGGCGCAATCTGCTACAAAATTTCTTTTGCCGTAAGGCACAGTGCTGGCCGAGTGGGTCTGGATTCGACTCTCGGTCAGCGGTGAAAAACGTGGGCGTTTTCTTCTACCCAGTCCTCAGCGGTTTTCCCGCCTTTTTCTACTGCTAGTTCCTACCAGGGCGGGAAAAGGTTGGGCGATGAAACGAGCAGTCCGCTCTTCAAGCGATGTGTGATGCGGAGACGGACTGGCACGAGCGCTCTTTCCGCGCTTCCGGTGCGTTTGGTGGCCGGCAAAATTTACCTTTCAACAAACCGGAAATCTCATTTTCTTTCTTTATTTTTCAGCCAGCCGTGCACTATGATTAAAACGTTTTTTCACAGTCCTGGCTCACAGCTTAAAGTGCTTATGTCTGCGTGGACATTAGTCAATCTTTTTCACCGTAAGTTCCCGAAAAAATGCGCTCAATTTGAGAGTGTCGAATGCTTGCTCTTGCCGAAAAACATGACATGGTTGTCTTTCCTCGTCTCTTTTAAAAAAGCTCCAAATTACTCCACGCTAAATCTTACATATATTAAAGGCCAATAGATTTTACATGACATAATAAAAAATTAGCTGGAGATATTTGGAGATAGTGGCGTTTTGCAACTTTAAACTTTGCCTCCTTGCAACGCGCCATGGCGATGATGCGTCGCAACGCCGCCAACTGTATGTAAACAAATTAAAAGTGAAATTAAATTTGCAGATTCCTCCTCCCTTTATCTCACAAAAACAAAGCAAAGAAAACCGTCTAAACTGAGGGGCAATTGTATTTGTAGTGCCTAAAGAAACAGACAAGCATAGGAGAGGTTTTGGGGAAAAAAGAAGAAGAAGTGCGGTGTTAATGTTGATTTGATTTAATTAACTAGGGACGTGTCCTGATTAACCTTGCACGAGCTGCACGAATTATAAATACGCGTCATGCCACGCGTCATCCAAACGCCATTTTCCATCTTTTTACTTTGCTCTGCTCGTTTTTAGACAGTTTTCTAGCATCGATTAAGGCGGAAAAGACAAAGAAAAGATAACCCAAAGTTAAAGTTTTTCGGAAACTATTAATAGATTATTAAGATTTTGAATTTGGATCTTTGAATTTTGAATTTTGGTCTAGCACCCAATTCGATCCCAGTCCACTGCATCACACCTTTTTGCTCGGACACGCTCGTTTCATCGCCCAACCTTTTTCCGCCCTGGTTTCTACTGCTATCGATCGCCGATGTGGAAACATTCACTGAGTTCAGTTAAATTAAACTGAGTCTGTATTTTCTGTCCTTCTGTCAATCTACAGGATTATCTTTATCAGACAATAGATTATGGCTTACGTTGAAATAAGTGATAACGAGGATACTGCTGAAACTTCAAAAGGTAATGATTTTTCTTGTAATCTATGGCGTTGATTAGTTTACAGATCAGCCTTGGAAGAGGTTTACTCATGTTTACTAAGCTGTCAGCGTATAGTTGCTCGACCTTTTAGAACTTTAACTGGTAAAGTGTAATGTTTTGATGTGCTTATATAGCTCGTATTTTATTTTAAAAGCGGCAGT
Source organism: Siderastrea siderea (assembly GCA_964030785.1). Taxonomy (NCBI): domain Eukaryota; kingdom Metazoa; phylum Cnidaria; class Anthozoa; order Scleractinia; family Rhizangiidae; genus Siderastrea; species Siderastrea siderea. The sequence continues at coordinate 37,925,814 of OZ034975.1, forward strand.
GGGCAGACTCAATTCAACTCAATGAAACAAAGTAACCATTTCGCGCCATGTTAACCGCGGTGCGAAGGAGCTTACGAGCTTTCTTTTGGATGTTTTTTTTTTATTTTCTCGTTTGTTTCTCTAAAACTGGATACGCAAATGTAGATAATTGTGACCGTAGCCTTTTTAGTCATCTTCAGGCGTTACTTTCTATAAAACGGCAGACTTAATGAAACAAACTGAGCAAACCATTTTGTGCCATTACTTAAATTAAGTTTTATTATAAACCCCGGTGTGAAGAAGCTTGCGAGCCTTGTTTTTGGTTTTAATTTTTTATGAGGTTTTCTCTTTTGTTTCTCAAAAATCTACGCAAATTAGATTGTGGCCGTAGCAAGGAAGTTTCGAAATGGGCAAAAGAAGATGTGCATTCCTGGCTTACAGAGCAGGGATTTGTCGCGGAGGCAACCATGTTTGAAGGTTTGTGTGAGCTCATATTAGAGTGGGAGCTCTTTTATAACTGGAGGGTTTCCACGCCAATCAGTAATTTGTTTCCAAGATTGGTCCTACACTCTTTCCTTAACAGTTGAGAACATAACTGGAAAGGCACTGTATTGCCTAGAAAAAGCAGACTTGAAAGATATTGGAATTAACACCATGGGAAGGAGGTTGGAAGTGTTTGAGAAAATAAAGGAGCTCACATGTATGCAGGAGGAGAAAGCTTCCACCAAATCAGAAGGTGATTGATACTTCTTGGTTGTATTTGTTGTAATTATAGTTTTGCTTTTCTCAGTACTATTCATCTTATCACTTGGTACAGTGTGGTACACTGCACCTGGAATATGTTGGTAATGTTATATATTTATATTTAATTAGTTGCTGGGCAGGTGTGGAAAAAGAAAATTACCAAGGAAGACAGGTCCACTTGGAAAGCAAATGATAAAGCACGTTATCTGGAAAAGTAAGTCTTAAACTGCTCACAAAATAGATATTCCTCAAATTTATGTTCCGTGTTATTTATCCTGGTTGAGTTTTTCTTAGATTGCCAGTTATGTCATGAATACTTGTTTAATTTGGGAGTATGCTTTTATTAGTTGACAAAACTTGTCATTGTTATTTGGCAGCAAATCTGTTTGGCCTCAAAGAAAGGTTGTTGTAGAAGATCATGCATTTTATTCTGCACTTTTTGCGTGGCTGTCTTGCATTACATAGATCCTTTCTTCTTCAGGATTTCTATTCATAATCAGGAAGCTCGCCTACTTTGGCCTGGCAATGCAAAAATACATGTGAAAAGAAATGCAAGTGCAAGGTTGAAAATGGAAGAATTCATTGCTAAAATGGAGCCAACATGCTCAATCCCAGAAATAGGATTTGGCAGAGGTAAGCTCTACAGGATTATATCTTATCACATAGTCAAGATAGTCACTGGCTCTCTAAACTCCATGCATTGTGAAAGACAAGCTTATTTTCTGTTACTAAAAGAAAAATGTGTCTTTTACAGATGCTATCAGGAATCATGTATTACAGTGGTTCCACGAAAAAAATAGAAAGATTGAGGATGGATATGACTATGAGGTAATGGCTATCATACTAATGCATAAAAAATCCTTCAATAATAAGATCTTAACTTGCATTAACTCTGCCATGTCAGTAGTTGATGGGTAGTGTCAAATAGTTTCCATTTACAGTATTTTCACTGAAACAAACTTAAAAAGGTGCCCCACTTTTGTACTCCACAAGTTCTTATCAAACCAGAAATCACTAAACGTTTAGGGGGGGGGGGGGGGGCAATTGCTGGGTCTTTTGGCATATGGATTACATGTGTTGTACGTGTGGTAGTTGTGTCATTAATTTTTGCAATATGTCATCAGGTCACTAATTAAGTGACAATACTTTTGTAACTGGCTTCATGGAACTGTCTTGCCTCATAACAGACTTGACATAGATCTTGTATCTTTTAGATCTCTCACAAGCCAGCCAAATGTGCAAAGTTCAGAGCTGAATCACCAAGTGAGGGAAGCACTTCAGACAGCAATTCAACTGTATCATGATCAGTTTCAGCATCAAGTACCGATACACCAAATAAAGGTTTGTATCATTGTATTGTGAAACTATCAATGAAAACAATCAACGTATTCACTATGTATGTAACCAAGGCCAACTTGCTCAAAGCATGATTACACCAATCCAAGATTATAGTCAATAAAAAATTTGGAATAGACGAAGTGATGCAACGTATGCATCATCATTGTAGACAAGTGTTGAACATGTGCATTTTTACTTTTTTAATAGATGAGGATGAACTGGAACCAAGTAGCAACATTGAAGACATGTCTGCTAAATCAGCAGAGACCATCATACTTGTGTTTTTCGGTGTTTCTGTTCATTATCTAACAGTTAAAAAGCACTTAATGACACTAGTAATAGCCTTACAAGTTAAGTGTAGATCAATGGGAAAATACCAAATCCTAAAACCACTGGCAAAGGGGTTGGTGAAAGATGGCCATGTTAAGATTAATGTAGAGGATTCTGACATAAATTACAGGGATATAACTAGGAGGCAGGGTTAAAAGGATTACTGATTAATCCAATGAAAGAAAGTGAATCTTCTGTTCTAAATGATAGTACTTCTGTCAGATCATGATCAGAATCTCTATAAAGTTGAAAAATTAAGTTCTGTTTTTTAAAAGAAGAAAATGATGTTAAAACACTGATGTATTAAGTCTGATAAACAAAAAAAAGTGAACCTTAACACCTTAACAACATACACGAGTTAAAGAGGTTGGTCTCAAGAAACATTGGTACTTTGCTGTGAAATAAAATTGATTTTCAGTTATATTTTAGTCTTTACTTACCTGTCTTTCAAGGGATGTTTTAATTATTAGATTAATACAGACTTGAATACTGGAAAAAGGACTTAAAATATTGGAATGTGGCATATCCCAGCTTTGGAAATTCCATCGTGCAACATGGGAAACCAATGCAAAGTCCATCGAGCAACTCAGGGAAATCTCAGTGTTCTGTTCCAATGTTGGAAATCTGTTGTCCAATCTTGGATTGCGCATGAACCCCACGTTGCAATTTTCAATGATCCAATGTTGGATTGTGCAGGAACTCAGTGTTGGAAACACCTTATCCAACATTGGAAATTTCAGTGGTCCAATGTTGGAAATCTGTTGTCCGATGTTGGACTTTGCTGGAAACTAATGTTGCAAACGTTTTCTCCAACATTGGAAATTTTAAAGGTCCAATGTTGGAAAGCTGTTGTCCAATATTGGCTATGCATCAATCCAATGTTGGACATTATCTCACCATTGTTGGAAAATGAGTTGGTCCAATGTTGGAAATTTGTCTCCCAATGTTGGATACTGTAATTCGAATTTACCAATATTGGAAGATATAACCCTTTTCCAACATTGGAATACCATTTGGAACTACCAATGAAGTACCAATGATATCACAGTAATAAACCAACTAAATTCCAACATTGGAATATGTATTTTTTTCCTGTGTTAGTTAAGATGAATTGCTCTTAACTATTTTCAAATCATCTTAAAATTTATTTAAGATCACGAACAATCTTATTTTAAGATGTTCCTAACTTAAAATAAGAGGTGTAATTCTTAAATTAAGATATGATAAAATAATGCGTCTTAAGAGGCAATGTCCACTAAGACCGAGCAAAATCGAAAATATGTGGCACATGATGAAAAATCAAAATTCTCCGTTTTTCGCCCAGAGATACCTTATGGTAGCACTAGAAACGTGGTGGCATTTTTTGTTGAGAAACTATTTTTAAACCTCCAAAAAATTAAAAACCGTTACCGCACTACGTGTCTCTACAAACACCCCGAATAAACGCGAATCATACCTTCTCGTAAACTTCGCTCTGTTTAATTCGCGTCATGGAACAATCCTGTTTTGAGCTTAGAAATTTGCTGTTGAAGAGTTTAGAAGTAATTTGAGTCAAATTATTCTTTTGTGGATTAATTTTCAAGGTCATGGCAGGCTGCTGAAAACCACTAAAATTCGCTAGCTTTGAATTCTCAATTTGGCACAGTTTTTCAAGGGAAAGTTTCCCTCCCCGGTAAAACACCGAATCACTTGAAATTCAGAATTCTTGAAAGAGGAAATGCCGTTCTTAAACCAGGTTTAAAAATTAGTTTCGGGCTTTTTATCAGCGCCGAGTACAAACGCTCTCAAAATCCCGACAATTACAACATTAACACGTCAACAATTGGCACATACCTCTGACCAAATAACCGAAAATGTGGACATTTCTTCTATTTTGGTTGGTATTCGGTTGTAATCCACAGCAGAAAGGTAATGTCTAGCTCACCTGAATATGGTATTGTCTAAATATCAGGTTCTGTGCGTACTCTTTCATAATAACCATCTTGGCGTCCGGGGTCAACAACATCACTGAAGCATCGCGTATTGGCAATCAACCCAAATGACTTATTTCCATCCCGCCTCCTTTTGTTAAAATGAAGAACCTTCAGGAAGAAAATGATTTTTCCTTATTTGAACTTCAAAAGAGTTTTCTCCTATAAGAGGTCTTTTCTTGATCTGTATTCATTGTAAAATTTCGAAACGATAATTTCTTGCCGAAAGCTTACAAGCCTGTTTAGTTTGAGTCACGCAACAAAATGTCACGCACTTGATTTTACCTGACGTCGGGTTTGACTTGGAGGGGGTAATGCACAGGAAACAAAAACAAAAAAAAAAAAAACAACAACAACAACAAGCAAGCAAAAAACAAACAAATGAAAACAAAGCAATGAGAACTTTGAAAACCTGTGGACCAAGGACCGATTACCGTCAACTGCCGCTTATAAGCCCTGGGCTTATACAACTTTGTAAGGGGTTTTGGGTGGGCTTATAAACGGAAGGGCTTATAAGTTTCGAAATGAGCCACAGCAGTGTTGATCGAAATACGTTTTTAATTTACCACTTTTTAATTAACCTTTGAAACGTCACAATAAATCGAATTCATTTCAAGTTTAATTTAACAACAAAATCAAAACTGTAACAACACGAACGTAACCGGAACGTAACAAAGCAGAAGCTCAGAGTTCATCTTCGCAGTGTTCTGTGAGGGTGCTTAATATTAAGGAAACAGGGAAAACTAGAGGGCGACTTATATCCGGTGGAGCTTATACCGGATGTATTTTTTTGTTTACAGGTAGATGGGCCTATAACCGGGTGGGGGGGGGGGGGGGGGGCTTGTAAGCGGTTGGGCTTATAAGTGGCAGTTAACGGTATTTATTTATTTATTTATTTATCAGTATCATTAGAGGCAGTGAAGCCTTGCCAAAACCTTGCCTGTTACTAGAGCTTTGAAAAAGAAATTATAATTAGGTCTCTATGTATTGGTCTTCAAAAATTGGTCAAGACAGGAGCGAGAATGTAAAAATGTATGTTGAGTTTACTCAAGCCCAAACCAGGGGTGTGGCCAGGGGTGCCGGAACCGTCCTTTTCGTTCTTTATAAGCTCGTGAAACCATTTTATGGCAAACCTAGCGGATTACAATTTTATACATGAAACTCAAAATTAAGTTGAATTTGAAACTCAACTCATGTTGAAACTCATCATGACAAGAAGTCCTAATGTTTAGGGCTCTTTGTCGCTTTCCGCCTGATCTTCTGAGCAGTGCAGGTGACGAAGGTGGAGAACCATCGTTGTGACGAATGTCTAACGCTGGAAACGTCAGCTTTCAATCTCTTCACGGTGGCTCAGTTTACCTTATCAACTCAGTTGATAAATACAAAGTTTTGTGTTTCGCTTCCCCACCGATACAGTATCACAGTTTCTCTAGAAACTAACCCCCTTGTTTGTCAAGAGAAAGTTGGTTGTGCGATTTTTCTCCATCTTCTCACGGTTGAGGAGAACGAGCTCGGTTTCGCTTAGAGCACTGCTATGGACGGTAGACCATCAGATGACAGGGCCTTAGTTTTCGGCGCAGATATTGGTCTTATAGGTCCCATGCCATATGCTCTTCATACACGGACGGATTCCTTCTTTAGAAAACTGTATATTTACACCATCGATCTTCCAAGAGGCAACTAAACGGCTTGCAATGGACGCGCACCGGATGACACTTAAGGATGGTTCTCCACCGGGATCTTGATATTGTGCCCGGAGTTTAGGAGGATAAATGTATCGGACTTAGTCTCCACCGGCCTTGCAGTCGCAGGCTCCCTTCCCTCCATGGGGAGGGAAGGGAGCCAGGAGTTTGAACACCACGCCCAGCTCTGCTCCTAGTACTCCTGCGCAAACTATGGTGGCCCTGCAGGCCCTGCAGTGGTAGCAGCCAGCGCGGTCTTGCCGGAAGCTGACTGTCTTCAGGGTTGGTATGGTAGTGTTAATCTCCTTAATGACGTCTGCCATCACAGCGAGGAATGCACGAAAGTGGGTATGAGAAAAAAGTGTACTGACCAGATCCCACTGGAGGGAAGACACCGATGTGTTGCAAAATAGCTTTGGACTCCGACTTGCCATTTCCACGGTCTGCTTTTCTCACTTTCCCGTTCGAGGCATACTTAGACAGCCCTGGTAGAACTCAACATGACCAACGCCAATTAGTTCCCTCTGCGCTATTCCCAGACAAGAGCAATGGGCTGGGCAAATGGTCCATGTTAAGAATACTAATTAAAAATACTTTTGCGCGTGCTAAAAGAAAATCAACGAAGCTCAACTTCTGAGTGGATATCGCTGATTCCAATACTGCAAGTGTGACCCGAAAAGTCTTTTTTTGCAACTGGAATAGCAACTGCTTGTTCATGTCGCTTGTAAGAGGCGCAAACGCCTGCAACTAGTTTCTGAAAAGAATAAGTGACCTCTATTCGCAGCCAAGGGAGATAATGGTTTCATTGGCTATTGTACTCGGTGACAGGGGTCATCACAGGCAGCCCAAGCTAAGGTTGAGAGCTGCGCATAAATTAGACTGCTTTTTCCACGCTATGCATAATAATGACATCGGCAACATTTAAGAGTTTGTATGGAAATGATACAAAACGTCTCAAATTGCCACAAATCAGAAAGAAGTCGAAATAAAAAAGATTTGTCTTATTCCATTGTTTTATTGGTCATTATTGGAGGGCTTCCTGGGCTGGTTTGAGGCTTTTTGGGCGAGAAATTCAGGTTTATATTTTTCATGTTTACTGAACCTGGCATTTAGACAAAATCTTATTCAAGGTAAGCTAGATATGACCTTTATCCTGTACTTTTCATCCAAATACCAAAGGAAACAAGGAAAAAATTCCAAGTTTTCGGCTATTGGGTCGGAGGCACGAGCCTATTGTTTGTACTGGTTGACAGGTTAATGCTGTGATTATCGGAATTTTGAGAGCGTTTGCACTCGGCGCTGATAAAAAGCCCGAAACTAATTTTTAAACGTAATTTTAGAATGGTATTTCGTCTTTCAAGAATTCTGAATTTCAAGTGATTTGGTGTTTTACCGGGGAGGAAAACTTTCTCTTGAAAAACTGTGCCAAATTGAGAATTCAAAGCACGCGAATTTTAGTGATTTTCAGCAGCTCGCCATGACCTTGAAAATTAATTCACAGATCTAAAACAGGACTCAATTACTTCCTACACACTTTAAAAGCAAACTTCTACGTTTAAAATGGGGGTTTTCTGGGGTGCAAATCAAACAGAGCGAAGTTTACGAGAAGGTATGATACACGTTTATTTCGCGTGTTTACAGGACACGTGTGGCGTAAACATGTTAAATTTTTTTTTCGGGCTTAAAAAAAAATTTTCAAGAAAAAAATGCCACCACGTTTCTTAGATTGCCATAGGGTACCCGTGGAAAATTTTATGAGGGAATTTTATTTTTCATCATGTGCCGCCACTCGGTCGATGTTAGTGGACATCCCCTCTTAATTTAAGAATCAAGATATCTTAGTTTAAGACGTTTCAAAACCTTAAATTAAGACGGTAAGAATCTTACAAAGAAATAAGAGCGTGGTTATCTTAATTTAAGACGTTTTTGACTCACTTAAGGGTATATCGTCTTAATATAAGATGATTTCGGTCTTAATTTGAGTTATTATCTATCTTATGTAAGATGCCTAACATCTTAATTTAAGATTTTAGTTTTTTTACGGAGCGATGGAAACAGATTCCAACTTAGGCTTTTTGGGCCCAGAAGAAATGACAAGTTTCGTTGTTCCTAAATCAGATATGGTTCTGTCCTCGGTGTTTGAGACAATTTTGTCTATAAAATCAACTATTCTTAGTACTTTCTCACCCTTGGCGAGTTGAGCCGGCTTTAGGAACATTGCGGACTCCTAGTGCTGCCAAAGGTCCCGTCAATGGTCCATCAGGGTTCATCGGATCATGCAGGTCCGCAGCCATGTCCGGGAGACCGCCGTTTTGTTTTGTTTGCTGCCCCGCGATCAAAGCGTCCAGTGGTGTTTGTGGTATCGGTTTGGAATTCGTTTTCTTAGTACCCCTTGTGTCCGCCAGCGTCCCATCCAACAGGGTGGGCGAAAGAGTGTCCGAGCCCGATGCTGGTTTAACCACCGGCGCGTCAACCAGGTTTGCCAGTCGTTGTTCAGCCTGTGCGATGGCCGTTTTTAACAGCTCTACCCGCCTCTTCTTTGCGATGGCTTCCTCTGCCACTTTCAGTTCGTTTAGCTTTGCTAAGAGCTTGGCTTCTTCGTCCTCTTCTGGCTCTTCAGCTGGCTGCACTGATGGATTTTTTGCCGCACCAGGGTCAGACGGCGGTGTGGATTTGTTGTTTTCTCCTCCGTTTGACTTTTCAGCCGAGGAGTCAAGGCCTGAAGCGCTATCGTCGGCAGGCAAGCCCGTTGTCCCGGTGCAATAAGGTCCAGGGTCACCGAACGAGTGAATATTATGTGGCAGTTTGCAGCCCGGGCACTTGGGCGTTCTTTTCTCAGCAGCCAGGTCAGTTGATTTGTCGCCGGTGGCAGCCATTGCAGGCAAAGAAAAAGAGAAACTGCCAATATGTGTACTAGCCAGGTGTAGCGTGTACTTGCAAGCTAAGCGATTGAGCAATAAAACTCAATCTCCAGGCGATCCCTTCTTGTACCAAGCATGTATGTACTTTTACTTACATTAGGCAAAAACCAACTAGTAGTTTTACGGTAATCATGTGATGGGAAATTACTAGTACTAAAATAAACTGCACGAGTTGCTTGGATCCAAGTATGATGCAAGACTGCCGTGACCCAAAACTGATGTTTGTTATTTAGAAGCACATCACCCAATAGACTATCGGCTGATGCTCCCCGTTTATCATATAAGGAGAAAACACATACATGAGAGTATGAGAGTGTATTGCACTGTAGAAAGCGTATTGCACTGTAGTGTCCCGTTTTCAAATCACTCATTGAATAAATCCTTTAAAATGATAGGCAAATATTGAAGTGGAATTATAAATATCATTCAGTGGTTTTACAGATAATGGTCAAGGACATTTTACCGGTATTCATTGCTCGCAGTTTTCCTCGCTCTATACTATCTATATACTTATCTGTCAAACCAGTGAATAAGGTGGAGGTATTTTTCAATTAGTACCTGGTCTATACAATTTGACAACTGCAAAAATGTAAATAAATTAAACCGTAGACTTGTGGCAGAGAAAAGGCCGAGGTAAGGTGAACAAAAACAATTATTATTGTGCCCAATATTTAAGTTTACAACCTAAAACTGGGGCTTATTTAGAATTTTGCAAAACAGGTTCATACCTGCCATCCGTCGCGATTTAATGGGAATTGTCCCGATTTTTGAGTTTCAAAACCTAAAAAAATCAGGACATTCCGATTTTCAAGAAAAAAAAAGACAATTTGGAACTGGGTTGTTAAAGACTGGTCTTCAATGACTCTTCTACATCCTATTGTTCTGTGCAATACATGTGGTGCTTGAGACCATTAAACAACACTTGTGAATTCTAATGCTAAGACAGTACAGTACTGGCAATATTTTTAAAAATTAATGCAAAAACCCTAGAGCATCCTAGACCCTGCTTAGTGTTGGGAGGCAGTGATGGGGGGGGGGGGGGGGGGGGCAGGGCACTACCCCAGGACTAGGGTGAGCATGGGGGGGTTGATCCCTATTTCCTATTTCTGATTTTATAGGGTTAGCAGGTATGTAGATTCTAATTTGATGAGAGGTTATTTACTAATAATTAACTAAAATATAATAAATTATTGCTGTTAGGTACCACTTGAAATAATAATAATAAAAATAAATAATAATAATAATTAAATAATAAAATAATAAACAATAATAAATAAATACAAATTGAAGTTCCGCTTTTAGGCTTGGCTAAATCTATATATTATATATGTCTCTCATATATTCATTACGTAAGAAATCCCTCACAGTAAAATAATATTAGCAGGAGCAGACTGTAAAGACATTTGAACGACAACACTTGGGACAGATTAATTGGTAAGTTCGAATGATATCCTGATTTTTTTCTTCTGCAATCACCGAATCTCCAGCCTGCTTCCTGTTTGGTTTTCTGGCCATTTCATCAGCAAGATGCCGATCATAAACCTGAGTGCAAAGTTTAACAAGTGGAAGCCAGCTTCTTCAATCTAACCTGCGAAGCAAACATTCCCGTGGGGCTTTCCGCAAGTTTGAAGCAGGTTTCGCTTTTTGGCCGCGCGAAAATTGGGGCGAGTGCAAAAAAGTGCGAGAAGGGGGAGGGGAAGGAAGCCCGACACAAGAACAGTCTTGCGAGGCAAGTTGATAGACTGTTTTGGCGGAGTTTAGGAAACAGCAGACTCGCTACGGCAATCCAAATAACTTGGAATAGTTCCCCTAAATTCATAATTTTTCGAGGGTCGCCTGGTCAGCAGGGCCGGTTAGCTCGCTTAGCTGAGGTGAGCTTTCTGTGAGGCGCTGAAGGTGGGGTAACCCCCTAGCTGGGGTGATGCCCATCCGGGCATTTATCAACATGGCTGCCAACCACTGCAAGCCTGGCGAGCTTTTCCGACGATTTCATTTTCAAAACGTCGAGAAAAACAGTTTTAGTGAAGAAAATACTGAAGAAGTTGACGGAGCCAGCGACAATTTAAGCGTGGAGTCCGATTATCAAGCTGAAATGCAGAATCAAGCTGAAGTCTTGCCCGAAACAACAACAAAACGAAAAGTTTCATCAGATCCAAACGTTCATCAGCATAAATCTGCGAGGAAGTCAAACAAAAAATCCCCGAAAGTCAGGGCATTAGACTCTGGAACGGGTGGAACATCTACTGAAATATCTCAGTCGTGTTAAAGAATACAAAGTTACATGAGACTTTAATGGAAAGAATTTCGAGCAGGACCTGTCGGCGATGTACACAGAGATACAGCGATGCTTAGCGATTGATTACTTCGATGAATTTGGGTCTAAAAGCCCCACTAAGCCCGAAAATCCCTTGAACGAAAAAGAACAGCGAGTATTAAATATTAGAACTATGAGAAACGCATTTTAAACCTCACCCCAGTGCCCCGGGGTTGCATGTGAAGGCTAGGTTTTTTGACTGCGGGTAGGCGGGGTACCTCACCTTCCCGGGGTCCCCCACCTCCATGTAAACAGGCCCTTTCTGATCACGAGTTGATAAATTCATTGTTTTGTGTTTCACTTCTCCACCGACGCAGCACCACAGTTTCTCCCGACGCGACCAATCGAACTGTTCGGTAATCGAACTTAATCGATTGATTCAGAAATGGAAAGCAATCGAATTACAAAAAATTGTGTGAGAGTTCGATTATGTTTGATTTTCGAACCCAATCGAACCAATCGAACAATATAAAAATCATTCAAGATATATAAGTTATTTGAACAGTACATTTCACAATAGGGCCATTTATACGGGAGGAAGACGCGACTTAAATAAAACGCGAACGGTCAGTTTCTACGTTGGCGTCCTACATAAGATAGACTACGAGCAGTCTCTCTTTCCGCTCAGGGATAGTCGAAAAAACGAACAAGCGAGAGGGCGCGAACATCGCCTGCCGCGTTGAAAGGTGACGTGCGTGTCGAGCCGCTAGTGTAGTACAGTATTGTTCAACGTTTTTGTTGAAATTTGGTTCTTAATTCAATAGACCTTCAGTACTGGTGATAAAAAATCGATGGCTGAAAAAATGCATCTAATAAATATACGCCGGGCCCCGAATAAACGCCGGGTTCGAATAAACGCCGGGTCCACGAGACCGAGTTTTAAATAAACATCCCTGGCGTTTAATCGAGAAAATACGGTAATCAACGTTCGATTGACTTCAATTGCTCCAATTTTTTTGTGAAAGTTCGATTGTGTTCGATTACCGAACCCAATCGAACCCAGTCTTATGATTGAGTTTGATTGGGTCGGATTGAATTCGATTAATCGACCGTTCGATTTGGTTCAATGTTTTTACTTAGAAACTAACTTTCTTGTTTGTTGACTAATTTCAAATTAATACCTTCGCTTTGCAGTCATCAGCAATTTCACTCACCCGGCGATTTACCAGACCACTTATCGAAAGCCGATACTCTTCGTGCATGGTTCCTTTTGAAATCTATAGCACACCATATAGTCGCCTACCTATGATCGCATCAATCAGAGGAGTTAACACTGAAATTTCATAAACTTGTTCGATCGCGTGAGCTGAGAATGCCGGAATGATAAAGATCGCTCTAACATATTTGATGTTTTAATCGCAAAAAAAGTGCACCAAAACCCACTAAACTGCTTGATCTGCAGAGTCAGGGTCTTGTAAATTTATGCCCCTGTCAGCTTCAGTAAATGCATATAAATATTCGTTCTTCCCTATATCAATCCCGGTCTGGAATGGTCTTCCTTTTTGAGTGGTACATGCGTCATCTGTCACCCTTTTCAAAGCTAGTATTGTGTTCAATTAGTGTTATTTTATTAGCTTTCTGTTCTTATCGGTTGCTTGTGTAATTTGTTCTAGTCCACAGTATATTCAGTTCAATGTCAATTGTATTTGTTTAGCTAGCCGCTGACCAACCATTGCCAGATTAGTGTACTAATGGCAATTATCACAATTAAAGATAAAGATTAAAGAATTAATTATGTATCAAACAGCTATCTGATAACTGATAAGCTAGAAACCATCATGCGGAAGATCACTAATTTTCTTATCCATCTTTATTTTGGATCTCTGGTTTTAGTCATCATAACAGGTAGGAATAACGTACCGTCAGTTTTTATTTGATTAACCTGCGATAGTTTCTGGGTATCAGGGATTCTTGTTTCACCCGACCAGGAAAGACACACGAGTTGAAATAATCAAGATGTCTATTCAAGATGTAGGCTCTGATCATTCGGCTTGGTCCGTTTAGATATGTTCGTGGTTTGTTACAAGCAAAATTTAGATAATAGCTTCCGTTAAAGCTCTAATCAATTGAGAGACTATTCAACAAAACAAGGAAAGTTCTTTCGATGGAAATTGCTTTACGTATTCGTGATTTGTCATTTGTTCAACAACTGTATCGATGATATATGTTGCACTGCCGGTACCGTTGACAGTAAAACACCTACGAATGATGAGTTATCGGCACAGACTAAGAGTAAATCGAAAAGAAGTGAGCAGAATCACGGGCGCTTCAACTTTTACTGTGCTCCATCAATAATTTGCATATGGAAATGAAAGGGATTTTTATGGGATGTAGTTTACTAGTCGTAAAGAATTAGCCAAGGGGATTTATGCGGCTAGTCGTGTTTCATTTTGTATTGCCTGTTGTAGCTTTGGATAACCTTATATTCATCGGTTATTTAGTTTACGTACATACGGTGTGTGAGTAACGTTAGTTGAGAACTTGTTCGTGCGTGGCACTACGAAAACAAACTAAGTGACATTTGCATTTTGCAAGCATTTGCTAGCCTGCGTCGCAGAAGAAATCTAACCCTCGGCTTACCGAGGGTCATATTTTGTCTGCAGCGCAGGCTACCTTATTACATGAAATGTTCGCCACACGTTAATTTCGCGAATTTCGCGATTTTTTGAAGTGACGCGAACAATAAGTGTCGCGAACATAACATGACGCGAAAATTGCGTGACTCAGATTATGTCAATAATCAAGGAAGAATGAGATTTTGCAACGTGGTATTCGGCAGAAGTCCAAAAGCAAGTGGATAGCAGAGTTAACTTTGAAGATTTGAATGTCGAACGTAAGCTATCGGTTTTGAAACCAATTCATGCGACTTGGTTGGTGGAAATGTATAACTTTTTCACCAGCGCACAGGGGAGGGTTCATGTCTTGAAAGGATGGGAGAAAGCGGAAATAAAGGGTGTAGTGACTGGGAGACAAGTATTACTGCGTGTTAATCCATAATTATAACAAGACATTTACACAGATGTCTCGTGACACTTGTATATATTGTATGTTTCTAAACTGTATTATGTTACTGAGCAGCATCATTTTTCTTCGGAGTCTGTAGGAGGGAATTTTCAATGCAAATGGCTATTGTGGTCAATTGACTCAAGGGCAATAATTCACGTACAAGCATGAACGGCTGTTGCGTTTCTGTTAATTTTTGTTATTGTACCTATGAAGTGTTTTTACTTCATTCAAGGACATGTTAAATAATATTGCCAGGGAAAAAAATTGTCACACTCAAATAAGCGTCAGTTGAACAAAGGCTCTCTTACTTAAAACAGCAAGGCAAAAAATTGAAATTCCGGAGCTCTTATTGGCAAAATGTCTCGAAGGCGAACGCTCTAACTTGTTAACAAAACTGCCAGCTAAACTCACAACATTTTTCTAATTTTACTTTTCATCATTTTTGTGTTATAAACTGCTTTGACAATCTGCTTTGGAGCTACACAAAGAGGGTCTCAATGGAGTTAACCCGATTAGCCGTAAAACGACCAAAAATTTAGTCGTTAGGCGAATAAAATTGAATAATTTCAACCGCTAGTCGCAAAAAAAGTCAAACTTAAAAAATTGTCGTAGCCACGATTTCTCAGATTTTGAAAGTTTCAAGATCTCTTGTTATGACTGTTTTGGTGTCTTGTCTCGTGGCCAGTGCGGCTACGACGGCTACACATTCTGCTCTGGTGCCGAAAGAAAAGCAAAATTACATTTCTTATAATAATCACTTGTTTTGTTTGTTTGTTTTTTTTTCATCCCGGAATGGTCCTTAAACCTTAAATGTGTATCACCACAATGGAAATTAATTTTTAAGACTTCTGTTAACCGTAATGGAAAGAAATTAACCGTTAGCCGTAAGATAGCCACAATTTTAATCACTCATCGTAAAAGCAGCCAGTCCATTGAGACCCTCAACCAATAGACACTTAAGTAAAGGAGTCAATATTCAAGAAGAGAAGATTGAGTATTAGACAGGGGTTTAAGCTCAGTGATAGTGAAAACTTCCCAAAAATAACATTCGATTTTGCTCCATTTAGACATGTAAATGAGCTTGATTTCTAGATATCCGAAGCTAGCATTAAGTTGGATTTATTTGGATACATGATGACCAAACTTTCGATATGATTCCCGTGTGAACACGATAGAGGCTACTATACATATGCTTGCAACTCGAAGTGGTGAGGTGTATGCGCAAAGTTAGTTCATTCGGTGAGTAAAGGGAACGGGGGGGGGGGGGGGTCTCGTTACTTTGGAAAGTTTCTAATCATCTTATCCTGGGAACCCGAACATTCAATATTTTAGATTCACAGCTATTTACTTGACAATTCACGTGAAGATAACAAAAAACGTAAATTTCGAACAGCGTATACCCCGCAACGCAAGATGCAAATTTTGACGTATCGAGTACTAACATTCAAACTGTGTTTGACGTTATGAAGTCATAAACACGTATATTTGTACATTTTCTCATACATCTTTTTTTTATTTTCTGCGTAATCAGTAATCGCTCGAAAAATCCCGGGGTAACTCTCCCTCTTTTCTTCCTAAATCTAATATTTACATTTCACCATTTAACGGCACAAAGAGCTCCAAAGTAGCTAACTCCAAAATACCGTCGTTAGCAATTCCTTAGCGTTGCTTTTGTCCTGTGGTTAAGATTGACTCCCTGTTACAAGTCCCAAAAACCCGAGGCAAACACAAGACTTTGAGTCCTTATCCTCTCTTGTTTGAGTCTAAATATGATAGATAAATAATCTTCTTTCTTTTCTTTTTTTGACTTACATATTCTGTCAAAAAGGCTGCTTTCTGAGGTTTTTAACTCGTATAGAGGGCTGTAGTTACATTTCGGGAGGAATTTTGACACCAACGTCGGCCGACTGTGCTGTGGCAAGTATTGAAGCATTTCAGCGGTTCACTAAGCAACCGATTCCCCTCGAGATTCAGCCCAAAAGGCTTTCAAGCGCTCGAAAATTGAAATATGCATTTGTTGTGCATGTGGAAGGGGAGTAGTTGATTCAAGAGAACTTGTAGAAACATCCCTAGGATTTACATCAGTGTAAGTAAATTGTCTTCTGAGTTTTGTCAGTTTTAGCCCTAGATATGGTTTTGGAGCTGTTTTTTATTTCTGATCTGTTGTTTACAGCGAATTTATACGCCGAAGTTGAAATGAAGTTGAAAAGTGTAAAAATAGCTAACAAAAACCGGACTTGGACGAAAAAATTGCCGGACATTGAATCGGACAGAAAAGTCGATGTGCTAACTTGGTATTTGAAATCATGTGTCAGGCACTGTTTTCACTCATAATAAAGAGATCGTAAATGAGGAGCTCGGCAACAGGGTGTCAGGAGCATAGAACAAAGACTTAACAAAGAAAAACTCACCTTTGTTGGACTAAGATTATTTCTCTATGTCAAAAGCACATCACGCCGGCTGAACTATTTTTAAAATAAACGTTAAACTCGTAAAATAGTTTAACGTCAGGCCTCAAAAGGTGAATCGAAAATGACATAGTTTGCTGAAGAAGAACTCTTTTTGCGAAGCATTGATTAAGAATTTGATCACTCTCACCTTCTTAGGTCTTTTTTATTTGGCTAGCAAACGAGCTTAAAATCATTTATGTTTAACCATAGTTAGTAGAGGAAGAGCTGTTGTCGTATGCAAGCTTAAGCCTACGCGACAAGACCGCAGGGTGATATGGGATTTTTATACTTAAGTTTACCAAAGTCAGCAGTAACTTTCTTGCCGTGCAAAGGCAAAGTATATGGAAGAGTTTCTATAGTATAAAAATAAAAGAAAGAATTATTTTCAGATGGAGTTCTCGTTTAAACCGTAATTTTTAATCTCACTTATCTTTTTGTCCACTCGCAGTTAAAACGGTAAATTTAAATTATGTGGGTACATGTGCAGCAAGTGCAGTTGCGCACACTGATTACAGAGTTCTAAAAGCGAGGTTATGTCGACTGGGGCCTAATAGCCTGCGTAGCAAGCGTTTCCGTAGGGCTTTCCGCCCGTTGGAGGCGCTTTTCGCTTTTTGGCTGCGCAAAAATTGGGGTGAGCGCAACACTGATGGAAGCAGCGCCCCAATTTTCCCGCGGCCAGAAAAGCGAAAAGTGCATCGAACGTGCGGACAGCCTTAACGAAACGCTTGCTACGCAGGCTAGGGGCCTCGGTATTTAAGAGCGGCTATCCGTAATTTTCACCTAGGACCATACAAGATAGAAAAATCGAAAATTGCCAAACTTTGTCACAATAAAGGTCTTCCCAAACCATTTATAAAAATATAAGTTTTAATTTATTCCGGTAAATATTTTACCGTTACGGCGTCTTTATCATTCCGATTGCTCGGGAGCGAGTAAAAACGACTTGAAAGTGTCACTGAAATCAACCGTTCGTCTTGAATTGTGAAGACAGAAATATCAATATCAAAGCCATGTAGTATAAGTAGGATATTCCCTTGTCATGTGTGCTTTGTCAAATTTGAATTCGAACGAGTCCAGAATTTTTGAGAGATTTTTAAAATTTAACCGTTTCGAGCGGCATAGTCGCACGCTAAAAAATGTTGAAACTCAGGACCAAAAAAGCACTCTGGTATATGGCTTTCGCAGGTGAGACTACACTTGTTGGAATAAGCAATCTTTCCTCTACGATTTGATGAAAAAAAAATTTGGGGTAAATGAAATGGTAAATTTTGGGAGCGCTTTAACTACACCCTATTTTCGAAGCGAAGACGACCTTTTGACCTTGACAGGCGGGGAAGTAATGACCAGCGTTTTCAAATAACACGCGCTAATTCCATATTTTTTAAAACAAGTATCACAATGTTTGGTACTTACTAATTAGTAAAGCCTCAAATAAAGTCATCAACCGAAAACAGGACAGGTTTTCGCTAGCAAAGACGTTTTTTGGCCAAGGCAAACTTTGGCTGTTGGTGATTACCATCGGCAAATTTGCATAAATTTGAAACATTTTTCTTTCACAACAAACTCGCTTTTCTGCCTTCAGTTTTTTTTCAAAAGAGTGATGAGGAAAACCAATAAAGTGTTACCCAACTATTTATAAAGCAAATCGTACCTTAATGACTCTTTTCTGATGAAGAAAGGTCGAGATTTCTTCTGGCCGCCCGTGACAACCGTCGAACATTTTTGGGTGGTCGCGAAAACGTTGCTATCACGCAATATACACTGGTCTTAAATTACAAACCAGAGAGGTCCCACATACGATCCTCGATTTAGAAGTGTGGACAGTTCGCAGAAAGACAAGGCAGCAGAAAAGGCTCAGATGCTATTGAAAGTACTCAACAACTTGCAACATACAGAGCCGGAGAGGAGAGGGGATGAGAGGAAGGGCATATAAAAGCGACGCGATTGATCATCGGACATGTTAAAAGGACTTCCTGAGATGAAATGCCTGGATTTTTATTATTACTTTTTTTCATTGCTATCCTGCGGCAGAATCTGTCCGATGTGTTTCCTGCTCTTGTCTCCTGGAATGTTGTCTGGCTACCATCTCTGGGTGTGACTCGTTTTTTGTTTGTTTGTTTTCTTTATGTTTTTTTTTGTGGTTACTGTTGTTTACTCCAATAAGTGCCACTTTTCTAAGTAGAAGTGCCTGTGTTAAATTTAATGCTGATGGTTTTATTTTTAACCATTCTAAACAAAACAAAAATATCAATTATAGGGGTATGCGGGGCTCCCTTGCCCTAAAAACATTTCTTGATAAACAAACGTAGATATTCCGGTCCACCCTAAGCCTTTTTTTTTAAACCTCCGTTTTTAGTGTTGCGAACACTAGGTAATGAAAAACTGTCTTGAAGGTGTGCTTCAATGGCTTCCACGATACTGCCTGCGTCGACTACATATGCATATATATAAACGGCTGCTATATAAATAGTCAGCCAAGAACACTGGCGTATGGTTTGAAAATGCCCTTTCTATGAATAAGCAAGTGAATTAACTGTACAAAACAGCTTTCTATCATCTACGTAATCTAGTTACTACCACAAAGTTCCTGTCACACAAAAACTGCGGTATACTAATACACACCTTTGCAACTTCTCGGGTCGATTGCTGTAATTCTCTACTATCTGCCCTACCACATAATTTGCCGCAAATTGGACCTAAATATTTAACGGACACTTCACTTGGACAGCTGCAGTTTTTCTTACAGGATCTCCAGCGGATTCCAAACCTTTCCCGGTGTCGCGGGCTTATTGTTAAACCCAAACGAACTTCATTGACCTCCAAACTGCCTTAAAAATCAGAAAAAAAAAACAGTTCCGAGCATCGTCAAGCGTCAGAAACTGTGCCAAGGTACATTGAGTTTTCCTGTCTTTGTTACTTTATGTCAAAAGGAATATATCCCTTGGAAGTATTCATCCACGCTAGCTGCCAAATATGTCTCATTGTAACAGGCGGGTATCTTGACAGAATTTTTAATTTGGGCAGTGCATAACTTCGTTTACTCCTCACTTATCGATGGATGTACCCCAAGATGGAAAGAGGGGTGTTCAGCCCCAGGTGATAACAAAGGTGGACACATGGTGGATACCAGGAGTTATTGCATTATCTCGCTTCAGTAATACCGGCAAGATTTTCGTGTCGCACAACAAGAATACGTTACAAGTTGAGAGTGTTCTCACCTATACACGCAACAAATCTTTATTTTTCGAAAAGTAGAAGCAACTAACTTTCTGCAACCTGAACACGCGACGCGGAGGTGATAATAAGCGCAACATCGTTGCGCTAATAGTTGCCCGAATGTTTTCCGTATTATTTGGCCATTAGGCAAGATTTTACAACTCCTGGTGGCGGCATGTACAGTTGTATCCAAGCTAAAGACCGAGCGCAAAACAGTACATATTTCTTGATGCATCATACGAACGCGCGGGAAGTGTGTAGCTCGCGCCGGAAAATCCACGCTTTCGGCACTTCGCGCCAAGCGAGCTCAACCTCGTTCCCAGGACTTTTTCCAAAGTCCTGGGAACCAAGTTGAAGCGAGCTAACCTTTTTTGGAAGATTCGTGCCTCCGCGGGTTTTCTTTTTCTTGTCCTTTCTTTTCTTATTTTGAGCGAACAGCAAAAAGTATTTTGCGCAAACAGTTGAGAAGGGCTTCAAATTCCCAACATTAATCAAACTTCAGTTCTTTGGAGAAGAAAATTAATAAAAAGATAGCTTCTTGTAAGAACCTTACTAGATCCCATATCAGAGTGCATAAACCTCACGCTATTTCAGACCAAAATGGTCAAAATCTATACCCTATTTCAGACCAAAAAGGCTAAAAAACCATACACTTTGGCGCCGCACTTACGTATATAGCTTATGTAATGGAGTACCCCGCCCCCCCTCCCACCCCGGGTGCAATATAAATTTCTTGTGTGGAATAAAACTGCTGAGTTTTGTATGCTTTCCGGTAAACTGTTTCACTCATCCCAATCCGCCAGGGCTCACTTTTCAAGTAATAAAGTGTTAGGCACAGCCATATAATAAACTTCTTCTTATTAAACTCTCGCTAGCTTGGGACCGTACTGAGAGAATATTGCCCTCAGTCTTTGTTGTACGACCTCGCGCAATATTCTCCCAGTACGGCCCTCGCTCTCAGTTAAAAAGAAGTAAGTAACACACTGGACATTCCGCTGGGTTGTCTGAACTAACCCCACAACTTCCTCCAACTATTTCCGAATACCCACACAAAGCCATGGTAGTTTATGAGTTTTGACAGATTGGTGGCGTTCCAAACAGTTCAACCCACGTGCAAGATTTGTGTCGCGATTTTTTGACACGAGGCGTGTTTGTTACATTATGATTGTGGAAGTACTTCGCAACTTCAGGTATAATGACCGGTAACTTTATTTGGCTCTTATTTTTCTTTGGTTAAGAGAGATAAGAAAAATAATTTTACATTCTACAGTACTAATTCTATAAAGACTGGTTTGTATTTTAAAACAATTCATTGCACTAGAGGCAAAGTTTTAGACATCTCTTTTGTTTCTCGTCCATTCCTGCATATTGGAGATTCGCTGTTTACGATAACCGCTGAAAGCTGTTTGCATTTTGCCTGGCCATGTGGTTTTGTAATCTAAGACCAGTGTGTATTGCGTGACTGTACATCCATCATTTACCCAAAAATGTTCGACGGTTGTCATCAGTTGTTATGGGCGGCTAGTAGAAATCTCGTCATTTCTTCACAGAAAATGTTTATTAAGGTACGATTTGCTACATAGATAGTTAGGTAATGCTTTACTGGTTGTCGTTGGTATTTTTACTTTAGAAACAATGAAGGTAAAAAACGAGTTTTTTGTGAAAAACAAATGTTTCAAATTTATGCAAATTTGCCGAGGTTAATCACTGACAACCAAAGTTATTTGCTAGCGAAAACCTGTCCTGTTTTCGGCTGCTGACTTTATTTGAGGTTCAATTAATTAGTAAGTGCCAAACATTGTGAAACTTTTCTCTAAAAAATGGAATTAGCGCGTGTTATTTGAAAACGCTGGTCATTACTTCTGGTCAAAAGGTCGACTTCGCTTCGAAAATAGGGTGTAGATAAAGCGCTCCCAAAATTTACCATTTCATTTACCCAAAAAATTTTTTTCATCAAATCGTAGAGGAAAGATTGCTTATTCCAACAAGTGTAGTCTCACCTGCGAAAGCCATATACCAGAGTGCTTTTTTTGGTCCTGAATTTCAACCCCCCGGGGGGGGGGGACTCCCATATGAAAGTGACGGGGATGCTCGTCGGAAAATTAGAATTAACACCCTAAAGGAGACCAAACTGGGCGTGGCTCCAGCTTTATTTAACCCCTAAGGGAGACCATGCAAAAACAGACAACTAAATAAGAGCTATACAGATGTTAATTGTGCTAAAGATGTTGCACTCGAATGCTGTCTTCTATGAGTAAATTTTAACAACGGCGATTTGTGTGCTGCTCTAGACCACTAACACAGTATAATATAGATATTTCTTCACACACAACCCTAAGCGATACCTGTGTGGGTAAAAATATTGGCTTTCCGTCCTCAACACTCTAAGGGAGACCAAAATATGCAATTTACAACCCTAAGCGAGACGACGAGCATCCCCGTCACTTTCATATGGGAGTCCCCCCCTCGGGATTTCAACATGTTTTAGCGTGCTACTATGCCGCTCGAAACGGCTAAATTTAAAAAATCTCTCAAAAATTCTGGTCTCGATCGAATTCAAATTTGACAAAGCACACATGACAAGGGAATATCCTACTTATACTACATGGCTTTGATATTGATATTCCTGTCTTCACAATTCAAGACGAGCGGTGGATTTAAGTGACATTTTCAAGTCGTTTTTACTCGCTCCCGAGCCATCAGAATGATAAAGTCGTTGCAACGGTAAAATATTGACCGAAATAAACTGAAACTTATATTTTTATAAATGGTTTGGAAAGACCTTTATTTTGACAAAGTTTGGCAATTTTCGATTTTTCTATCTTGCATGGTCCTAGGTGAAAGTTACAGATAGCCGCTCTTAAGCGTAGGTACGAAGCGACCGAGATACACGAAAGACACGTTTGCAGCGAGATAGAAAGCGGTAACATGTCTACTCGTTCTATATGCGCGCAAATTGATGGTAGGTTCGAAGCGATATAGAAGGCGGTAACATGTCTATCACTCGTTCTATAAGCGTCGCGCAAATTGATAATCGGTTCGAAGCGAGATAGAAGGCGGTAATGTATCTATTGCTCGTTCTATAAGCGTTGCGCAAACTGATTACAGAGTTCAGAAAGCGAAGCAGTTGTGTCGATTACTGCTTCTATTGAAGCATTGTGAAACTGGCCAAGGGAAAACAACTATGATTTTGCCTCGTTATTTGAGCGTACGTACGAAGCGAGCGCGATACACGAAAGAATTACGTTCGAACGAGGTGGAAGGCGGTAATATGTCTGTTACTTGCTATACAAGCGATGTATGTCTCACTTATGCCATTTCTTGCAATCGCGAAGTAAGAATCACACCATAATTAGACAAAAAATTCTGTTGTGGTCACCCATTACAGCATAAATCTGTGCATACCAGAAAATAACCGGAATGAACTCAATGTTAATCGCGAGATCTCCTAGTTTTAGTTTACTACAATTCTTAAATTGGAGTTCAGTCAAGGGTAGTTCAGGTGTGGAAGTTCCATTTTCATGTGGGCTGTACTCTAACATAATACAGACAGCCGATTCACCGATGTTCACCGATCGTTGCAATTATGTGGAAAACACTTTTAGGCGATCGTAACGAACACAGCAATCATATGGAAACCAGCCTATAATGAAACTGCTCTGCGATCAAATTCACCACGACCGCTCACCTTTTTTGGTAGCGATCGTAGCAATCATATTGAACCCAGGCTTTATAGTACCGCGCAACTCATAAACGCCATTCCGGTGCCTCCACTACGACCAAACTGAATAGCATGCCACACGCATCATACCACTAAATAAAACATAACAGTGTATGTTTTAAAACCTAATACCCAAGTCTCCCAGGCATTTCAGAATCATACACAACACAATGAACACTCCACTGACGCATTTACTTCATAATGCTTATCCCAATTTCCGTTCGATATACCATATTCTAATCAAACAACTGTAATTTCTCATGTAACGAATGTTAGACCGCAAGTAACGTTTATTTCTACTACACATTCATGGAAAAGATACTAAACGCTAAAGCCCGAATTCCCACTCGCCCGACAAACTACCGCGAACTGTTTTCATTCTATAAATAAACAACAAACGTACGTATGCAAATTTCAAAGACCGACTTTGAATATTTAATTCCATTCAAAACCGCAAAACTCGAACTAAAATGGCTCACGCATCGCATGTAACAAACTATATGGTGATCGACGAGTTAACTTCGACCCTTTCACAATCCCGGGTTCACAATGCGATGCCGTTTTACCAGTTCTAGCAATCGTTAAAGTCTTACAAATTGTTTTAACTCTCTTCAAATTCTAAGTGTCGATAATGAGATACAGCTTCACCAGTTGCACCACTTGAACGAGTCGTACCACTTGAAAGGACCCCCTTCCGCACAGCTCTACCGAACTGTAAGTGACGGTAATGATATGCAATTTCACCACTTGCACGACTTGAACCAGTCGTACCACTTGAAAGAACCCCCTTCCTCACAATTCTACCGGACTGTGAGTAAGAGTAATGATATGCAATTTCACCAGTTGCACCACTTGAACGAGTTGTGCCACTTGAAAGGACCCCCTTCCGCACAGCTCTACCGTACTGTAAGTACGGGTATTGATATGCAATTTCACCACTTGAACGACTTGAACGAGTCGTACCAGCTGAAAGGACCACCTTCCTCACAGCTCTACCGAACTGTAAGTAAGAGTAATGAAATGCAATTTCACCACTTGCACAACTTGAACGAGTCGTACCACTTGAAAGGACCCCCTTCCTCACAGTTCGGTGTTCTACCGAACTGTAAGAGTAATGATATGCAATTTCACCACTTGCACGACTTGAACGAGTCGTACCAGTTGAAAGAACCCCCTTCCTCACAGCTCTACCGAACTGTAAGTTAGAGCCGAATGAAAATGCAATTTCACCACTTGAACGACTTGAACGAGTCGTACCACTTGAAAGGACCCCCTTCCTCACAGCTCTACCGTACTGTAAGACTGTAAGTGTAAGAACAATGATATGCAATTTCACCACTTGATTTCACCAGTTGCACCACTCGTACGAGTCGTGCGAGTTGACTAGAACCCTTCCTTAAAACAACGCTCAAATTCTAAGTGTCTATAATGATATACAAAGACACCAATAAATGCTTCATGTTGTTTCACTGAAACGTCTCCTTTCACCACTTCACCACTTGTACAACTCGTACCAGTTTCACCACTTGAATCACCACTTGCACGACTTGAACAAGTGGTGAGTATTGGACAACCCTCTACTCGCACTAGGAAATTCGAAGTTCCTGACCAACTGCATGACAACCGTAAAACCGGCTAAGACTGATTTGCAACTACCCACACTACCCTTCGGACTTGTCGCGTAAGTTTGAGATGATCCGAAAATCTTAATTGAAATAGCTGTATACCAGTGCTCCCGCTAATGAACCAATTGTAACATAACACCCCAGAGGGTTACGTAACCCTCCCCACTCCCTGCTCAACCGAGTATAAAACATTTATCATGTAATAAGCAACCACTGTTGGGGTGTGTCAACACGAGCCGTATGCGAACATAAAAGAACGGGAAAAAGAATAATTAAATACCCAATGACAAAGAAACAGACAACAAAGACTGAATTTAACATAACCGTGTTTGGCTTTATCTGACTTCCTTCGACCGTGCCTCTTAAATAATCTATCAGAGACTTGTGCATTAGCTGTAGCAGAGGCACCTCCTGCTCTAAGGCTATGAAGACCATAATTAGGCGGCGCACGTGCGGTAACGCACGTCACGCCGTCTCGTAAAATGCACTTTTTTTCCGGTTTTCGTCGTCGTCGTGTTCGTCAGTTACTTAGTCTTCTTGAGTTCGCGCGGCCTTTTGAACAATGGGTTTGATGTTGTAATGACGTAAACACAGATTTTATCAGGTTGGAAATCCAATCTATCAAATGAAGTCTGTTTTACTTTTCTGTTTGAAGTAGTGTTGGTTAGGAAAAAATGAACGGTAGAAAGGAGTCTAATTTCCTCTTTTTGGGTTTTGCGGCGTACTTAAGTACAGGTAAGCGTTTTTGAGGACATTTCGTTGATAAGGGGCAGCGTTTACAAAGCTTAGTGATTACCTGGGATTACTGCTGTGTTTATGACGCAAACAGAACCGGAAATACTAGTGGATAAATAATAACATGACCTTTACAGAAGATCTTTTACATGTAAGTTGAATTGAATTTTCCATCTAAGATCGCAGAAAACGTCAGGGTAGTATTGACAAAATACGTTAGAATCGCTACAGACGTGTTTTCAAGGGAATACGGTGACAGATCGTGACAATGCACGCAGATTGTAGGAGAATACAAATAATTGTTTATATTGCCTTCGTGGCCGTTTAACAAAACCCGTATTATATCAAGTTGCCTTTTAACAACTCGCGATTGATAGCCTTCCTTAGGAAAAAGGGAGGGGGGGGGGGGGTAAGAGACTATCCGCCGCCTGTAAATTCTTCAGAATTTCTTGTCTTGTTTCGGAAGGCCAATGGCGACAGAAGCGCTAAGAACTATCTCGCGCGCTCTAGAATAGGATAATGGATCAGAACCTCGGAATTTGTAAGACTTAACACCACTACAGAAAGTAAGCGGACGAAAAATGAAATCTTCACTCTCTCCTGAAAAATATCGCTGAGTTAACAGACAAGGACAAGTACACTTGAAAGTTTTAGCAATAACAATCCAGGCCCCGTCTCTGTAGATATCAGTCTTACTACGTTGGACAAAAACTCTCATGAAAGAATCTTCAAAATGAAAATCACACCTGCGTAATTGAACTAACTCGTTAAAGCGAAAAAATCCTGCATAACCAAAACGCACCAAGTAAGCACTCTTAAATCAGGCAAGCTGGTGGAAGTGGACCCATAATGTGCAAATAAACGCTTAATAACCTCGGAAGTAACCGGGCGGCTCTTTCTTTTTAACTGGAACAGTGAGAAGCCTTTTAACAGATTCTGTTTACGGAACCACAAATGGCGAATTACACGAGTCGAGCAGACCCACTAAATCATGTACCCATTTAAGGCCATAATGAACTTCATCAATAAAACTGCATGAACGAGATTCTTGAATTAAAGTAAGAAAAAACAAAGAAACATAAACACTAGAAGCGGTAAATATTACGATCTCTTTAAACTGTGAAGCCCACTTTTTCCATACGTTGAAGTTAGCCCCTCTCGTATTTCTTCGTGGTATTGGTGGATTTGCTTTTAAAGAAGAACTGCGGGGAGATCTTGAGCCAATGCCCTGAGGCGACTGTCTTCAACAAGTTGAAAATTAGGCTGCAAGGCATCTTTGACCACATCTATGAGTACAAAAACAAAACTACATTGCAACAACAGACAAAACAGGAAACACATCGATCAAACCGGATAAAAACGATTCTGACAGAATGCAAAACTACTCAACGCCACTCGGCGAATTCCAGCTAAGAGAGGAAAACAAGCCACTCGGCAAAACCTGTAAATCATAGTAAAGCCACTTGGCGTAAAGATACTATGTACCACGACCCCTAGCGTCAATTCTGACAGCTAGCACTGCACTATTAAATTTTTCGGAACCAATGAGTGAATCCTGCATGTAACAACAGCCAAGGGCAAATATCCCTGACGGGTCTGGGAAGCAAATGGACTCAATAACACATGGTTGGTATTCAACCGAACTTATAAACAGAAAAGAATAGGGCGCTCGTAAACAGAAAAGAATGGGCGCGAATGTAGAAGCCTCTACGTTCGTGGTTTTAATAAAGTAATAAAGTCCTCAAGTCCTCAGCTTCTACATTCGCGCTCAAAAAGATCAACTTAACAATTATGCAAATTGAAAGCGTTCTTGAAACGCTTTGTATCTGAAAAAGGGTTATGTCGCTTTAACTAGAAAGTTAAAGTGGTAATTATTTTTTTCACCACGCTTAAACTTAGTCGATCATTGATGGCTGTTGGATAGTCAAAAGATCCGGTAGCCTCGTTGAACGTAGAGATCCGCCAGGGCGGTAGCACTTACGCGGGCTAGAGGTGTTTGTGTAATAAAAGTTAAATAAAGTCCTCAAGTCCTCAGCTTCTACGTTCGTGGTTTTGGAGATCAGCTAGAGTTATGGACGTTTCGGAAGAGTAGATTGTGATCGCTTTTATTTGCTCGCAATAAAAGTAGTGATCAGTACAGAGGTCTCTTCCGGAGAATGATTCTGGTTAAATTTAAAGCTTCTAAATTTATCGTGATTATGATTGTGGTTTGATAGAAGGAATTTTTGCGCAGACTAGGATGTCCTTTAGTGATTTTTCCTTCCTGTAGGATACAATCGGTTCGTGCTTGAAGATTTGAGCGAGACCTGGTTGGTTCTGGATAATATGCCAGTGTTTCATGAGAATCTTTTTAAGATTCGGTACAGCCGGATTATAAGTTGTGACAAACGGTAAAATCTCATTTCTTTGTGTAGGTTTAGACCGTAGAGCCTCTTTTCTGTTTTCAAATCGAACTTCACTGAGAATGTTTTTAACGAGCGTGACTGGATAGCCTCTATTGTAGAGTCTTTGTTCGAAGTCTCGTTTAAAATTCTCGACGTTCTCTTTGACTGAATTAGTACGTAAGAGGCGTAATGCTTCTCCCTTGAAAAAACCCTTTTTAGTGTTTAAAGGGTGGCAGGTGGAGAAGTGAGTATATTGAAAAGTCTCCGTCGGTTTGAAATGAGTCCGTATGTCTAGAATGGTAAGGGTTGAGAAGTGTGGTCCTTTAAAAACTTCTGTGTCAAGGAAAACAGCCTTTGAAGATGACAGTTCGTATGTAAATTTGATCGTGGGATGGAAAGAATTAGCGAAGTCAACAAACGTTTTTACTTCTTCTGCTGGTATATCCCACAGGGAGAAAATGTCATCAATAAATCTTTTCCAGACGAACGGTTTGATCGGGCTAGCTTCTAGGAGTCGTTCCTCGAAATCTGCCATGTAGATAACCGAGAAAGCGACAGCCATTTTAGTTCCCATGGCGATGCCGTGAGTTTGCAAGAAGTGCCTTTCATAGAATTTGAGAGAATTTTCTTCAAGTATGAGTCGCATTAATTCCTTTAGATATGTTACGGGAATTGGAATTTTTGACTCGTAGTGGCTTTCGTATTGACGGCAAATTTATATTTATTCCTTCTACTTGAGGAATGTTAACGTAGAGGGAACTAACATCCAGGGTGGCTAGCAGCGTATTGTTTGTCATAAGCGTGTTTTCAATGAAGTTAATAAAGTCAGTGGTGTCTTTGAGGTATGACTTCTGTTTGATTGCAATGGGTTGTAAGAGTGAATCAACAAAACCAGAAATACGCTCGGTTGGACCACTGCTCCCAGAGACTATTGGTCTGCCGACTGGTATTTTCTTGTGTATTTTAGTCAGCGTGTAGAATTCTGGTATGCGTGGTTGCTTTTGACCCTCGATTAACCATTTGTAGGTCATTTTGTCGATATGTCCCTCACGGTGTAAGTTGTTTACAACTTCCTTGACTTTACGGGAGGTATCTAGCACAATAGGCGAAGAGAGTGGCTTGTAGAACTTATCATCTGATAGCTGCTTCAAACCCTCTTCAATCTTTTGTGTAGTGTCAAGAATGACCGTGTTTGTTCCTTTGTCCGCTTTCTTAAGGTTAAGTTTGTCGTTCTCTTTGAGTGCGTTTATGGCAGCGCGTTCGCCTTGTGATATGTTGTCGGGTTGAGGACAGAAAACCATTGAAGCTATTTCTAGCTTTGTGTCTTCCAAAGTTTTAATAAAGTCCTCAAGTCCTCAGCTTCTACATTCGCGCTCAAAAAGATCAACTTAACAATTATGCAAATTGATGTACATGTTCGCCAACACAAAGAAAACCAAACCTCACCCCGTCCATGTCAAATCCAGTTGGCAGCCGCCAATACAACCTTCGGCTGCCTTAGAACAGTATTGTGGGATATACCAGCAGAAGAAGTAAAAACGTTTGTTGACTTCGCTAATTCCTTCCATCCCACGATCAAATTTACATACGAACTGTCATCTTCAAAGGCTGTTTTCCTTGACACAGAAGTTTTTAAAGGACCACGCTTCTCAACCCTTAACATTCTAGACATACGGACTCATTTCAAACCGACCGAGACTTTTCAATATACTCACTTCTCCACCTGCCACCCTTTAAACACTAAAAAGGGTTTTATCAAGGGAGAAACATTACGCCTCTTACGTACTAATTCAGTCAAAGAGAATTTTAAACGAGACTTCGAACAAAGACTCTACAATAGAGGCTATCCAGTCACGCTCGTTAAAAACATTCTCAGTGAAGTTCGATTTGAAAACAGAAAAGAGGCTCTACGGTCTAAACCTAAACAAAGAAATGAGATTTTACCGTTTGTCACAACTTACAATCCGGCTTTACCGAATCTTAAAAAGATTCTCATGAAACACTGGCACATTATCCAGAACCAACCAGGTCTCGCTCAAATCTCCAAGCACGAATCGATTGTAACGTACAGGAAGGAAAAATCACTAAAGGACATCCTTGTCCGCGCAAAAATTCCTTCTGTCAAACCACAATCATAATCACGATAAATCTAGAAGCTTTAAATTTAACCAGAATCATTCTCCGGAAGACACCTCTGTACTGATCACTACTTTTATTGCGAGCAAATAAAAGCGATCACAATCTACTCTTCCGAAACGTCCATAAATCTAGTTGATCTCCAAAACCACGAACGTAGAAGCTGAGGACTTGAGGACTTTATTTGTCCGCGCAAAAATTCCTTCTATCAAACCACAATCATAACCACGATAAATCTAGAAGCTTTAAATTTAACCAGAATCATTCTCCGGAAGACACCTCTGTACTGATCACTACTTTTATTGCGAGCAAATAAAAGCGATCACAATCTACTCTTCCGAAACGTCCATAAATCTAGTTGATCTCCAAAACCACGAACGTAGAAGCTGAGGACTTGAGGACTTTATTTGTCCGCGCAAAAATTCCTTCTATCAAACCACAATCATAACCACGATAAATCTAGAAGCTTTAAATTTAACCAGAATCATTCTCCGGAAGAGACCTCTGTACTGATCACTACTTTTATTGCGAGCAAATAAAAGCGATCACAATCTACTCTTCCGAAACGTCCATAAATCTAGTTGATCTCCAAAACCACGAACGTAGAAGCTGAGGACTTGAGGACTTTATTTAACTTT
This sequence comes from Siderastrea siderea, assembly GCA_964030785.1. Classification (NCBI taxonomy): domain Eukaryota; kingdom Metazoa; phylum Cnidaria; class Anthozoa; order Scleractinia; family Rhizangiidae; genus Siderastrea; species Siderastrea siderea. The sequence continues at coordinate 37,957,003 of OZ034975.1, forward strand.
TATTACACAAACACCTCTAGCCCGCGTAAGTGCTACCTCCCTGCTGGATCTCTACGTTCAACGAGGCTAACGGATCTTTTGACTATCCAACAGCCATCAATGATCGACTAAGTTTAAGCGTGGTGAAAAAAATAATTACCACTTTAACTTTCTAGTTAAAGCGACTTAACCATTTTTCAGATCCAAAGCGCTTCAAGAACGCTTTCAATTTGCATAATTGTTAAGTTGATCTTTTTGAGCGCGAATGTAGAAGCTGAGGACTTGAGGACTTTATTAAAACTGTCAGATGACAGGATATAGAAACATTGGAAGACCCAAGCGAGACGGCTCTTGAGTAAAATATGTGTTCAGTTTGATGCCTAAAAAAGAAAATAATAAAGCTGTGCTCAGCTAAAATGACCTTTCTAGCTTGAATTCACAGAACAGATCCCCAAAAAATTGAAGGACAATTCGGAACCCTTTGGAGCTTTTTGAGAACCACATTTTGAAAGAGAGAGAGCCAAAAATCCTCGAGATATATTTGGGACCAAAAAAGGACTATTTTTGCGAAACGAACACTAGCTTATTGGGAGCTCGGCATTTAGGCTTGGCTATTACTTCACTTTGGCTATTACTTCACTTGGCTATTACTTCGAGATCTTTGCAAACTTAAAAATGGACTCGCTTTTGACCAGATTCTGTGGGTTTAATTTGTATCAGATAAAGAAAAGCTTTAGTTCTCAAACACCCAAGTATCTTAGTTATCACCTTGTTTTTATCGCATGGTACCATCATTCATGCAAAACAGAATTGTTTTGGGTCGGCTCCTTTAGTCACCTGAAAACGTTGAGGCTCTGTTTACAGACGTTTTATTGTTATTTTAAATTCGAATATTTCTGTTCAGTGGAAGCGTTCACTTGGCGTTGTTCCTTTTTATGTTTTAAAACTGGCAGATTCACCAGTGATCGTCACTACTCCATTACCTCAACCCGTTGTTGAGGGCAGTGGGGTTATCTTGTTTTTACACCTAGGTTTAGGAAAACTCCCTAGTTCCATATATTGTACTGACGTGCTAAGTCTAATTAATTCAATGGAAAATGCAATGAACTATCACATTTCCAAGCATTTTCCCACATTACCCATGTAACTGTCCAATGAGAAGGATTATAAACATTTGCTATGGTCATCTGAAAAGACTGAAGGATTTGAAATTATATGATTTTTTGTCTTTTGCCTGTAGCCTGTACAAGAAGCTTAATTCAAGGGAAAGACATTCAGGCCCTTATTCTTAAGTGTCAGTGAAAAATTTGTAGTTTGAGTTCAGTAACACCAGGTGAACTATGCAATAATGGAGTCTTAGACAATGCAAAAGTTCTAAACTGTCCCTTCTGTCAAAAGAGCAATTGACTTCTGCTCACACCCTTTCAGACATTTGTACTTCTGATGAGGAAACAGTTCCAAATGCCAAGGAGAATTTTTCTTGAAGATGGATACATATGAAATAAATCATGTGTGAACTGCCTGATGTAACAAATGTGGCCATAAAGGGCTTGCAGTTTTTAAATGTTTTCAAATAGAGCAGTTGAAAGGGAAATTTGATCCTGGTTGAGACTGAATTTTTTCAAGTTTGCTTTTTCATCGCTCAAGTTGAATGCATTTAACTGTGAGGATCATTATTTCAGAACTGTTACCGATAAGGTAGGGGAAAACAGATCAAAACAGTGTTGTATTGCTAGGTGTCAAAATGAGGCTGGCATGCATTCAGTAACTCTGTTTACAAAGGAGATATGAAATCACCCCAGAATGGCTGAGCAACCATGGCTGCTCTAAGTGTGCAACAGTTATTTTTAAGTGTTTCAGAAAATTAAGGATTAACATAGCTGTCCATATATATGTCATCAGTCAAAGTCCCTGTACAACCAAAATCTTTGCCCAAAACATATTTATCAACATGCATCTTGGATAACCGACAACTGCCAGATCCAAAGTGATAGTGTGTTTGCCAGGGTATCTTTACTTCACAGACTGTCAGAACCTTTGCAAACTCCACCCCCGAATGATTGTTTTGTTTGCAAAAGCTGTTCAACGTCAATATTGCACTGTCAGGAAAAATTAAGTCCCTTCAGAATTCAAATGCCAATTTTCCACAAACCCATTCATGATGAAATATATGAAGCCAAGGTCACCAAGTTAATATGTGAAATGACTGGCTGGAGTGTTGCTATCAGTTGAGAAACCTGGCCCCTTTAAGTTTCAGTTCTCACCCCAGAGGTGTGATAGACAAAATCTAAGTGAAAAAATATTTCACCTTTCTCTCCAAAATAATGAGCTTTTTATCTGACTCACTTGGCGAAGTCAAAGAGCAAAGTGTTGTAAACAGAACCTCTCAGTTTTTCACCACTTAAGGATTTTAGAGAACTGTACATGAAAAAATCTCTTGTGGACTGTATGGTAGCATGTTAGTAACATAACTTGGGCAAAACAGAAAATAATTTGGATCAACAAAACCTCCACAGTTAATTGTTGACTCCTCCTGGGTAGTTCCTATAAAGAAAGAAAAATCTACAGTGTATGTAAATGAAACAAGGACAAAGTCTCGAGCGACAATTCTTAGTGAAAGAGGAGGGCTAAGCTGGCCGCTGTGAAATGTGTCAGAAAATGCTTCAAAACTCGTAAAATCAGTACCAGAAAAAGCAGAAAGGGCAACCAAATCAGATAGAAAAACGGTAAAAAAAACGATCGAAACCTTCCCTTGAATGTTTAGACTTTGGATAACGGAAATAATGCTGAACCAACACAAACGCGCGTACACCAAATAAAGGCTAATTCGGCTAATTCTCCTTCCTCGCCATCTCCATGTTTGTTTGGAATAAAATTCGTACTCAATCCTACTCGGCCAAATTTCTTTACTGGGGCAATCATGTAAACTCGTTGCCAGCCCTCCCTGTGTACATCTATGTAATCTGCAACTTGTTTTGCACAGGTTAGAATTGCGTGGTGAACAGTTCAGTCATATGTAGTATCACTCTATTTTGCTATGCGCCGATCAATTCGAAAGTTCAACTTCCCCTCCCTGGGCAACCCCCCGGGCATTTGAACTTTTGAAGATTGGCTTGTTCAAATTCCCTCCCCTCGGGGGAAAGAAAGGCGTTCAAATGCCCCACCAATTAGTAGTGAACTGCCTCTCCTCAAAGACAAATTTGGTCTTCTATCAAGCACTTTACATGCCTTTCAGAGAGAGATATGCCGTAATGACACCTTCAATCTTCTTTTAAAGACCCTTTTCAAAGAGTTATTCACTAACAAAGGTGAAATGCTATCTTGTAAATCCGTCAGACCCCGCAAAAACCGAAAAAATTCACAGGCCTATTACGTCAGAACAAGAGATAAATCCCCCACCCTTCCAACCCAACGTTCAAATTCCCCCCTCCCCGGGCACGATGTACAGTCAAATGCCCGGGGTATGTGCCAGGGGGGGATGTTGAAGTTTCGAATTGATCGGCGCACTAGTCGAAAGATATTTCAGGCATAACTTCGGCTGTGGAACATGACACCAAACAGGAGGACGGAATGTGAGTAAACAAACGCATTTGTAGCCAAGCGCTACGTATTGATAACTTACGATTATAGAGAAAAGTGAACTTAAAATTTTGGGGAAACTTGTAAAAAACAAATGGATGCCTTCTTTGTTAGCCTTCGATATGCTTTAGTTTAAATCATGGAAAAAAATTTAGCTATCTCTGCGGTTTGCTTTTACATTGAGGTAGTCCGGCATCTGGGATGAAAACGGGAAACGGTCATTCCGGTTGAGTTGCTGAAACAAACGCCATCACTATTTACATCGCCTTCTATCTTGTATAATTTCTTTCATAACTTAAGTTATTTCAGTCGTCCTAATCTTTCGATTTTTTTCCCATTTTTGCAACCCCATCACCAAAACCTATCCTGTGACTTGACCAGAACCCGTTGCATGACAGACAAATTTAGTTAAATCAGACCCTCATAACAGTGCGGTTTCTGAGATGAATGTGGAGATCACTGCAAAGTTATTTAGTTTCTTCAGGGATTTAACACTGACAGATTTTAAAAATCATTTGCCATTCGTTAAGGGATGTGAATGGGATGGCAGAGTCGTTATTCATTAGTTGAACGTCAATCTGGAGATACCAGGAGATAACGGTCGATTCCACGCGTCAAGATGGCCCTTGGACAGTACACCTAAAACTTGAAAAAACCTGGCATTTAGACAAAATCTTATTCAAGGTGAGCTAGATATGACCTTTATCCTGTACTTTTCATCCAAATACCAAAGGAAACAAGGAAAAAATCCCAAGTTTTCGGCTATTGGGTCGGAGGCACGAGCCTATTGTTTGTACTGGTTGACAGGTTAATGTTGTGATTATCGGGATTTTGAGAGCCTTTGTACTCGGCGCTGATAAAAAGCCCGAAACTAATTTTAATCCTGATTTTAGAATGGTATTTCGTCTTTCAAGAATTCTGAATTTCAAGTGATGTGGTGTTTTACCGGGGAGGAAACTTTCTCTTGAAAAACTGTGCCAAATTGAGAATTCAAAGCAAGCGAATTTTAGTGATTTTCAGCAGCTCGCCATGACCTTGAAAATTAATTCACAGATCTAAAACGGGACTCAGTTACTTCCTACACACTTCAAAAGCAAACTTCCACGCTTAAAATGGGGGTTTTCTGGGGTGCGAATCAAACAGAGCGAAGTTTACGGGAAGGTATGATACACGTTTAGGGAAGGTACGTTTTTTCTTGAGGGGGGAGGGCTGGGGCCTCAGAGGGGAGGGTCATCAGTGAAAGTGAGCACCAAAAGGGGAGGGCCATACCTCATGTGAGCTATTCAAGGGAGGGTCACACATATTTTCCAGAATTTTTAATGAGAATTTTTGTGATGTTGCTTTTCATTTTTCTTGCAGATTAAGATTTTCTTTTCACCTACTTTAATTTAATTTGGTGTTTTATTATAGGTACTAGGTTACATTTCTACATGTATATTATGTCATGGCACATAGTTTTTCTCGGAGGACTCGTGTCCTTTTCTCGGCCGTCCGTATCGAGAAGTACTTGACTCAGGTATCGTTTCTTCAGCTTCTTGCTGTTGGCTATCCGCTGCCTGATCTCCTGAGTCATTTAGTTCTGTCGGAAATGTAGGAAATATTTTTTTTGAGAGGCAGATTTCGCATGCTAAACAGATAAACCTTTCTGTTAAAATAACAAACAGCAATGTCGGCTAGTCGGAGAAAGAAGAGCATGTATTTTGCCTTAGTTAGCTATTTTATGTTTAAAACTTTTATAATACTCAAATGCTTCCATATTCAAACTTCAGCTATAAAATGTAAATATCCCACACTGATTGTTCGCATTTTCCTTGTTTCAGCGCGCACACATTCAGTATCGAGATATATTCATATTCAAACACTTTGAGTTCACAAGCGAAACGTTCTGAGGTTTCTACAGCATGGAACATACCATGTAGTAGTGAGGGAGGGTCGCACTTTTGTCAGTCACCTAAAGGTGGGGGGTCAGGAGTCTTTTTATTAAAACGCAAGGGAGGGCCACCACTTTTTTGGGAAAAAAATACCAAAATTCCCCAGCCCTCCCCCCCCAAGAAAAAACGTACCTTCCCTTATTTCGCGTGTTTACAGGACACGTGTGGCGTAAACATGTTAAATTTTTTTTCGGGCTTAAAACAAAAATTTCAAGAAAAAAATTCCACCGCGTTTCTTAGATTGCCATAGGGTATCCGTGGAAAATTTATGAGGGAGTTTTATTTTTCATCATGTGCCGCCACTCGCTCGATGTTACTGGACATCCCCTCTTAAATTGCTATAATTAAAAGGAACAAATTTGAGAACAACTCTAGGATTCAGGCAGGAGGAGTTTATTCAAAACGAAGAAATGAAAGTAACTTTAAAAGAGCAAAATGCAGATCACAGCACTCCTGCATCAGTCTGCAGTACCGAAAGAGATTTGGAAATATAAAACTTCGCGTTACGTCTGATTCGTTGCAAAAAGGAAAAACCGATAACTACAGGCGATTCTAAGACGTGAAGTTGTGATCCGGCTGTTTAGTTTAACCTTATTTCTTGGGTTGTAGTTGCATTAAGCTATGTAACGTGCCTTTCGAAACTTGGGCGGCTTGAAGTGTGATAATTTTGTCTTTCTCAACAAGCACTCGTAACGCCATTCAACTTGTAACGATGTTAATGTCACTCCAACTTCTGTTTTCCAGATCATGCAAAACCGCAAAACTTCTTACTGGAATTAGCTGTTTTGTAGCTCTCGTGATGGCGTTGTTGTTCTCTGAATTTGATCCCAGTGGGAAGTAGAGCAGCTCGAGTCAACTCTTCGTCTGATATAAGGAATAAATTCTGGTGTAATATTACGGTTTTAGTCATCGTATTGTCGCTCTTCATACCCTTTAAACAATGCACACTTTTATTCCAACACAAGCAACGCAAAACAAACGCTAGCGGCTTCGGTCTTTGTACTAGTTTTTACCTTTGTTGCAAGCGCACAAAACCCCTTAGGAAAAAGAAGACTTTTTTCAGCAAAGTCAACTCAATCTACGCGTCAGTCGCTATAAACGCTTACCTTACCTTACTCTTGCTTTTGCTTACAAACCGCAAAATACTGGAGTTTTCAGTTGTAGCATTCTGAACCGTAACCGGAAACGAGAACCCAGTGCATTTCGCAAAACACCGACAGGACACCACGGTTTTGACTGCCGCTCGTATCGCGGGCGCAGTTGCCGTATGCAAGGCTGCTCCTTTACGAGAAAACAACCACTTACTGTTTTAGTGACCTCAGTCTCAATGGAAACCTCTTTGTCTTAAATGTGCGCGCACTCGTGCGGGCGTTCGTGCGCGCTCTAATGACGCAAGAAATTATGCGCAGTAGGTGATGCGCAATGCAATACAGATGAATCACCTTAAGGAGGCTCGCAACAGTTTTTTTGGCCTTGGAGTATGTCTTTTGAAGTCAAAATTTCGCATAGAAGATAAACTTCGATTTCCTGGATACTACACCACCTTTTCAACATATGATCAAAGTTTATTTTCTCGCTGGTTTCCTAGCAACAGCTGTCACCATAGCAACGGTAATGGACAACCCCTCATTTTAAATAATGTCGAATATCTCGAAAACTAGTCAGACACTTTATGACGAAACTTGAACTATTTGAACTACTCAACCTACAAAACTTGTATGCGAAATTAGGCAAAAATCTATCAGATCGTTTTCACGTAAATCGTGATTCATTTTTTGCGGGCTGATTTTGGTCATTCCTGCAATTTTCTCCAATATTTCAAGAAAGATAAAACTTAACACATTCTCTCTTCAGTTGAAGGATCTTTTATGATATCACAACATTCTTAATGTACATTGAGCTTCCTAGGTGGCTGCAATTTTAAGATATTTATATTTAAAAACTGCTTAAATGAAGCGCAAATCAGCCAAAAAGTGCGTAATTTGCATAAATAGAAATATTTCTAAACTGCCCTTACAGATTTTTCTCTTAAATTGATTGACGTTAGAATAATAATTCTTTTTGATGTTCCAGCAAGTTTTAGGCTGAATAAACATTTCTGTTATTAGATAAGAAGGCTGAATCTCGGTCAAGTTTTAGTCGTCATTAACTTTCAACGAGCAACAGTTTTTCGTTTTTCCTTGTCTATTTCTTACGGAAGCCGAAAAGGGACAATCCAAAAATATTTTGCAAATCCCAAAAAATTTTTCAAATCGCAATGTTTTTTCAAAAATCACTGTCGAAGAGCTCGTCAAATCTAAAAAACTATTACAAATCCTAAGAACATTGTTGGATCCACAAATAACTCTTCTAACAATCCGAAAATATTTTGCAAATCCATAAAAACTATTTCAAATCGCAATTTTTGTACAAATCATTATTGAAGAGTCTGTCAAATCTAAAAACTATTGCAAATCCCAAAAAACTTATTGGATCCGTAAATAACTTTTTAAAAAAACCGAAAATGGTTTACAATCCAAGAATCGTCGTGAAATCCAGAAGATTTTTAAAATCGGAAAATATGTTTTGTCACGTGCTGCTTGCGCCAGCAGTCAGCCAGCGTTAGACGTTTTCCCGCCATCTTCCGTATCCAAAATGGCGAAGAAAAGAGGTTAGAACATAAAGTACGATGTTCTGCCATAAATGTGGAAGAGAATTTGAGAACAATGAAATATTCTGCCCTCGGTGTGGAACACTAAAGAGACGTGAACAGGAAAGTGTGTTGTCCAGCTCGGGAGACGAGAGATTGGCTATAGAACATTACTTTAAAAGGGGATTTAAGACCACTGTTCACTTTCTGGCAGAATACCATGGGATTTCAATGAACGTGAGGACTTTGAAGAGAAGGCTTCGTCAGTATGGGTTACAAAGAAGAAACCACGTTCATTCCGAACACACTGTTCGGGAAATAATTAAACGTGAAATTGAGGGCCCTTCATCGCTTCTTGGATACCGTGGAATGTGGAACAAGCTAAGAACAACCTACAATGTAACTGTTCCTCGAGACATGGTCATGCAAATCTTACGAGAGTTGGATCCAGATGCATCCGCCCTTCGAAAGGCTAGAAAGCTACAACGTCGATCATACGTCTCACCAGGACCAAACGCAACGTGGCATGTCGATGGCTACGACAAGTTAAAGCCGTACGGCTTACCTATACATGGCTGTGTCGATGGATTCTCTCTAAGAATTATGCGGTTTAAAGTATGTAAAAGCAACAACGACCCAGTTATCCCAGCAAGTTTTTCCTCCATGCAGTAGAAGAAAGTAGAGTGCGGCCAATGCTAGTCCAAACAGACTGCGGAACGGAAAATGGTATATTGGCTGCCTCGCAGTGGTTATTAGCCGGTGAAGTGGCTGCGCATCGTTATTCATCTTCCCACGCCAATCAGAGAGTTGAAAACTGGTGGAGTCATAGTAAAAGGGGATTCACTGCGTGGGTCATAGACTTTTTCAAGACACTAGTGACTAGGGAAAGCTTGCTTTCGGAAACCACTTGCACATGGAATGTGTCTGGTTTGTGTTTTCTGACTTTCTGCAATTGGAATTGGACAAAGTGAAAGACGAATGGAACATGCATTTCATAAGGAAGTCCAGGCATAATACAGTTTCTGGTGTTCCCGATGAACTTTACTACTTGCCTCAGACACGTGGATTTGAAGATTGTGGATTCAAAGTATCAGCAGACGACATAGAGAACATACTTAATCAGAGAGACATTTATGAGCAAGCAGAACTGGCCAAGGATGTTGATGATGAGCTCTTGGAGTATTTTAAGTATGTTGTACGAGAAGAAGGCCTTAAACATCCACCAGAAGATTGGAGGCAAGCAAGGGACATGTATGAGAAGATAGTGCAGCTTGCAGATCTAGAGTCCTAGTTCCTCATTTTACCTCTCTCGATCTTAAGGACACACGAAACACAAAACGCCGCCATTTTGGGGAAAAGGTACGGGAATTGGCAGGAAAACGTCTAACGCTGGCTGACTGCTGGCGCAAGCAGCACGTGACAAAACATATTTTCCGATTTTAAAAATATTTTTCTGGATTTAACGACGATTCTTGGATTGTAAACTTTTTTCGAATTTTTTAAAAAGTTATTTGCTGATCCAATAAGTTTCTTAGGATTTGCAATAGTTTTTTTAGATTTGACAAACTCTTCAATGATGATTTGTACAAAAATTGCGATTTGAAATAGTTTTTATGGATTTGCAAAATATTTTCGGATTGTTAGAAGAGTTATTTGTGGATCCAATAATGTTCTTAGGATTTGTAATAGTTTTTTAGATTTGACAAACTCTTCGACAGTGATTTTTGAAAAAATGTTGCGATTTGAAAAGTTTTTTGGGATTTGCAAAATATTTTTGGATTGTCCCTTCTCGGCTTCTGTAATTTCTCGGTTACTCACGTGCAATGAATATTAACACACGCTGCGCTTGTGTCCTCTCGTGCGTTTATAATTCCTTCTCATAATAAAAGAAAAATATTCGTCTTCTGAGCTTGTTTCTCGTCATTTTTCGGCCCCAGTGTAATGCCATCGTGGGCGTTAACATGTATGCAATCCGTAATTAAAAATGGTAAAACGTCAGTCAGTATTTAAAGAATAATGGAAAAGAGTCTCCAGGAAGAAGCTCAGAAGACGAAAATTTTTTTATTATTTTGAGAAGGAATTATAAATGCACGAGAGGACACAAGCGCAGCGTGTATAAATATTCATTGCACGTGAATAACCGTGAAATAGACCAGCGAAAACAAAACTGATAAAACTGTTGCTCGTTGAAAGTTAATAAGGACTGAAACCTGACCGAGATTCAGCCTTGTTATCTAACAACAGAAATGTTTACTTAGCCTAAAACTTGCTGGAACATCAAAAAGAATTATTATTCTAACGTCAGTCAATTTAAGAGAAAAATCTGTAAGGGCAGTTTAGAAATATTTCTATTTATGCAAATTACGGACTTTTGGGCTGATTTGTTCTGCATTTTAGCAGTTTTTAAATATAAATATCTTAAAATCGCAGCCACCTAGGAAGCTCAATGTACATTAAGAATGTTTTGATCTCATAAAAGATCCTTCAACTGAAAAGAGAAAGTGTTAAGTTTTATCTTTCTTGAAATATTGGAAAAAATTGCAGTAATGACCAAAATCAGCCCGTAAAAAATGAATCATGATTTACGTAAAAACGCTCTTACAGATGTTTCCCTAATTTCGCATACAAGTTTTGTAGGTTGAGTAGTTTAAATAGTTCAAGTTTGGTCATAAAGTGTCTGACTAGTTTTCGAGATATTCGACATTATTTATAATTAGGAATTGTCCATTACCGTTGCTATGGTGACAGCTGTTGCTAGGAAACCAGTGAGAAAATAATCTTTGATCATTTGTTGAAAAGGTGGTGTAGTATCAAGGAAATCGAAGTTTATCTTCTATGCGAAATGTTGACTTCAAAAGATACACTCCAAGGCCCAAAAAACTGTTGCGAGCCTCCTTATAGGGCGATTTAGACGGTGCGATTTTTGCTTACGACTGTCGTATGCGACTTTTGTAGAGCGCGCTGCTTGCGTCAGGCAAAGATCGTATACAACTCGTCATTCTAACATTTTGATTGTGGCTACGACTGTCGTAGGGTTTTAAAACATGTTTCAAAATCCTACGACATTTTTCGTGTTGTGTGCACATGTCGTAAAGATTTCGTACGCCTGATTTAGACGACACGATTCGTGTTGCAGACATCACGTGAGCAAGTCGCATACTGGAGTTGTCAGCAAAAATCGCACCGTCTAAATCGCCCTTAAGGACGGTGCCTCCTTTTGTTACTGCGCATACGTACTACGCATCTCGGGATATTCGGATTTCTTAACGAATTTGCCCCCTAATACAACAATGTTTTTGCGCGGTTTATGACTATGTGGAAAAAGCAGATCTTGGCAAGTGATATCAGAATCCAGAAAGAAAATAGGGGGTAACCATGCATTTTTCAGAGATAATTGAGCTTTTAAAAATTTGGAAAGAAATTGCCATACATTCTTTGTATTTTAACGCTTTTTTAGGTTTATAGTTGCCTAATTATCTCTGAAAAATGCGTGGCTACCCAAATTTTTCTTTTTGGATTCCAGTAGATCTTGCTAAAATCTGGTTTTCCCGCATAGTCATAACCTTTGCAAAAATACATCTGTAACAGGAGGCACCGTCCTTAACGGCACAAAGCGCTCCACAGTAGCTAACTCCAAAATACCGTCGTTAGCAATTCCTTAGGGTTGCTTTGATCTGTAGTTAAGATTGGCCCACTTTTATAAGTCCCGAAAACCCGAGGCAAACGCAATACTTTGAGTCTAAAGTTGATATATATCAATAATTTTCTTTCTTTTCTTTTTTTGACTTACACATTCTGTTAAAAAGGCTACTAAAAAAAAACAAAAACAAAAAAAACAAAACCAAAAAACTCGTATAGAGCTCGTTTAGAGGGCTGTAGTTACATTTCGGGAGGAATCGTGGCACCAACGCCGGCAGACTGCGTTGTGGCTAGTGTTAAAGCATTTCAGCGGTTCGCTTAGCAACCGATTCCCCTCGAGATTCAGCCCATAAGACTTCCAAGCGTAAGAGTTCGCAAAATTTAAATATGCATTTTGTTGTACATGTAAAAGGCGAGCGGTTGATTCAACAGAACTTGAAGAACTGAGCCCTAGGATTCACACTAGTGTAAGTAGATTTCTCTTTTGAGTTTTGTATTAGCCTTATAATTAGATCTTGTTTGGAGCGGTTATTTATTCCTGATCTGTTGTTTACAGGGAATTTATACGCTGAAGTTGTAGTGAAGTCGAAATAGCTAGCAGAAACCGGACTTGGACGAAAAAATTGCCAGACATATTGAATCGGACAGAAAAGTCGATGTGCTAACTTGGTACTTAAAATCAGGTGTCAGGCACTGTTTTCACACATAATAAAGAGATCGTAAATGAGGAGATAGGCAACGAGCAGGAGCATATGTCAGGAACATGGTCAGAACAAAGACTAACAACAAAAAACTCACCGTTATGGGACTAAGATTATTTTTAAAACATGTTAAACTATTAAAATAGTTTAGCGTCAGGGCCCGGTTGTATAAAGAAACTTAAGATTAAGTGGGAATTTCTGCAACTGTTCCCCGTTTTCCGGAGGATTTTTTCGCACCGTCATTGTGTTTCGTATACTCTTCAATCTGCCTTCGGCCGATTTATCCATAAAAGCGTGCCAAAAAAAAAAAAAATTTCTCCGGAACACAGGGAATGGTCGCAGAAATTCCCTCCTAATCTTAAGTTGCTTTATGCAATTGGGCCCAGGCCTCAAAAGGTGAATGCAAAATGACATAGTTTGCTAAAGAAGAAGTACTCTTTTTGCGAAGCATTGATTAAGAATTTGATAACTCTCAACTTCTTAAGTTTCCTAGCAAGCGAGCGAAAAATCAATATATGTTGGCTAGGAAGCGAGCGAAAAATCGTTAATGTTTAACAAGAGCTGCTAAACTGCGAAGATAGCTGAGTGCCGAACCTGACCATGCATTCAACGTCTATTTTCGCGAGTCGTTCAATTACGTTTTTGTGGGCTCTTGTACACTGTTCCAACTTCCCACCAAGAAGCTAAGGGACGTTGGAAGACCACTTTGTAGATTTTTGCGAGTAAGGGCCAGAAGCTCGTATAAACTAGTTTCTATTTACTATTACAGCACGGCCCATCAGACTCGCGAGTAGAATAGTTTTGAAACAAATTTTGTGGTATGTGCAGGTTTTTATGTAGGCGCATTGCTTGACACAAACTTCGTACTCACTCTTCTTTTACTTGCATGTTTTGGTTGCGGACTCTTATAGCTGCATTTTCCCAACTTAGAAACAATTCTAAATTTACCAAAAGGTCTTGATAGCAGGGAACAAGTAAGTAATTGTAAGCCTACGTTAAATCAACAGGTCAAACACATTAATTTAAAAGCCTCTGTTTAGTTTTCACATAATCACGCATCCTTTTGTTATCCTTGCTGTATTTTCGTTAGCAGTTTTAATTACTGTTACTGTTACTGTTACATGTATATAGCGTTGTTTCACCATTCACATTTAACAGAAGATGGCATTAGGTATGCCGAAACATAAGTTGTTTAAAACTCATGTGTCGTGTTTTTTCTTAAATTAATTAATCCATGTGTAAATTTCTGAACTACTTCAACTAAGCGGCCAGGCGCGTAGCCAGTATTGAAGCAGCCGAGGCAGTTGCCTCAGTAAAACTTTTTCCTTGTGGTTAAAAAATTAAATAGAAAAATAAATTATGTAATAGTATAACATGTTTCTAGTAGTAAACCATGCCAACGGTACCCTAAAGTGTGATAACCTCAGTTAATACTTCACTTATGTGCTGGTCGCGAGCCCACCAGTTTCTCCAGTGGGTCGGCGTATACAGCCTCCAGCATCGTTACCAATTGAAGACATGGTCCAGATCAATAATGGGCGTAGACCACCTGAAAGATCTTTCCCTTGCATACGTTCACAACATCACTCCAGAGCCGTTACAAATATTGCAAAAATGGGACGCCAGTGGTCATAGGAGAATTGCTTTAGCTTTCTCAAAATAAAAGCGAGGCCTTAAGTACAGTTCCTTCTTTTGTTACTGCGCGTACGTTCTGCACATCTCGGGTCTGGTCCGAGATACTGAGGAGTTTGCCTACTAATACAAAGTTTGCCTACTAATACAAAGGTATTTTTGTGCGGCTTATGACTATGTTGAAAAGCAGGTCTTAGCAAGGGCTATCAAAATCCATTATACATACAACAGCGGGCCACTGGCGACTGGTTGGCTGAAAAAAGTTCGTCGTTGTCTATGATCAGGCTGGGTAAGGAATGATACCTGAGTGTTCGTTACAAGTAACTATGAATAAATAATTGCTAAATGTTATTCATCAGATTGCGCACCATCATACCTAACAGAGCCTTCAAAGCCTTCTTTTGTTAAAGAAGGGAACAACATCACTCTTCAGTGGACCTACAACATAGACGGGACATTTGAAGAAGGAGAATTTCGATTGCTTGCATCGAAAGTTATAGCAAGAAAAACTGACAGTGGTTTGGCTGTGAATTCTGCTTATCAAAACCGCATTACAATGGTTGCATCGGCTAGTGAAACAACGATAACACTTCATGCAGTGACCAGATTAGACAGTGGGGATTATCGATACACGATAGAAAACAACAATTTGGATTCTGCAGAGAGTGAGGTGGAGATCGCAGTGCGTTGTAAGTATTCAATATATATATATTTTTACTAATGCAAACACAAACCAGGCAACAAAAAAACAGAAGGGTTCGGCGGTAACGTTCTCATGTACGACGTCACTCCTTGATTTTTTTCCGGATGTCAGAAAATTTTTGACTTGCGTACAGCCGCCCACCTCCCGTAAATAGACTTAAATTTAGTCATTCTTTTATGTTTTTGGCACCAGAGAAAACGATTAACATAAGTTATTTGTAAAATTAATATACGATCCATACTCCAATCAAGTACCTGCCAAGTTAAGACAGTGATTTATTCAAAGAGAGTAAACGGCATAGCTTGTTTGAAAATACTAATAATTTTAAACCCCTCTAAAAAACTAATTAAAAATATTTAATAATAAAATGTAAATGACTGGCGATTCTTGACAAGTTGTTAACCAGTCGGCGATAATAGATTTAAAAACCCATCCGTTTGCCCACGTGATTTACGTTTTTCCAAGGACTGAGAGTCCTATAGGAAGGGATGTACCTTATACGACACGCTACTTCCAACTAAACGCTACATTTCTGTAATTTAAGTATGACCCATGCTTGAATCACACGCCCGATTACTCCCTGAATTGTACTCCACTCAGTCGAATTCTAGTTTGCCGCACTGATAAGCACTTGGGCTAGTTTTACTGCGTTGAATTATTAACTTAATTCTCTCTTACTGTGCGATAAACTAATATTGTTCAAGAAGCAGTGATTGTCGCAGCTCAAAAAGCCTGAAAAGGTACGGTTTGAACGGGACTCGAACCCATGTCACGTGTGCAATGCGCTCACCAAATGGCCCTGCGAGCCATTTCGGAGCTGGAAATCTTTTTCCGGGGCCATGTTGGAGGTATGTAGAGGTGTTTTGCGGCAGTGGTTACCTCGTTTCGACTTTCGATCGGTGTTTCAAGGCGTGGTCTCTGCATCGTGCTGTGTTAGCTACGCAGACAAGAAACTTCTGGGTGCCAGCGACTTACTGCTGGGAGTAACCTTGTAATGGACTAGCATCCCATCCAGGAGGGAGCAGTAATGCTATTATTAGTTACCTTATGCTACGGCAACCGAAGGCGCCTGAAGTGTGTGCGAAAGTATGTGAAGGGGACTTTGCCGAAGAGAATTTCAGTTGGAGAGAACGAGAAAGAGGTGGTATTTTCTTTGTTAAACCACTTAATAACTTCCGAGTAAAATCCCTTAGTCCAGTGGAAGTCCAGTGACAGTCGTTCTCTCGACAGTAAATGCAGAGCGTGTCACTTTCAAGCAGAAATATGCAGTTCTCTTTTTGTAATAACTATTGTGCATAACTTGAAAAGAATCCTCTCAGTTTGTTATCCCTTACGATATACTTTACACAGCTGAAAAAGGAATCAGTCGCCGTAACGTCTGACTGTAATCCCTCACCTATTTTTTGCTTCCCCTCAATATGTGCTTGTCCTTCGCGTTCTTTATCAGAAACCATTTATCCCTGTTTTTCATTCGAAAGGTTTGGAAAAGTGTCATATGGGGTTAGAAATTAAGGCCAAAATAAATAAAATGGGAAAACACAGGTGCTGCTCCCAAAGGTGAGCTGTTATTTTGCTTGTTGTTCTTTCTGATCCAAGCACTATCTGGATTTGCCTAAGAAGGCAAATAAAACTAATAAAAAAAATCTTTAGTCGTATCTGAATCAAGAGCCCTTTGAAAATAATCAATTTTAGAATGCTACCGCCTAAGAACTGACCATTCAACGTTTCGTGAAAAATAGATTTTCTTTACTTTTTCTACACAGGGCAGGCAACATATGCACTGAGGTAACAGCCCTCATTTAAGGAAATCAGATATCATATGTTCAAGAGTAAGGACAAAAACGAGTTAACTCTCTCAAAAAGTTAATCACTACGACATTTTGCTGTGCACCATTAACAGTGAGCATCCCCGTTTGTTGCTACTTTTCTAGTAACAAAACTACTTATGTCTAAAGGGCATGCCGGTCATGCTAGTATCATTTCGAAAGTGGCATGTGTGACGGTAAGGAAAAAGATGTTACACTGTATTCAGTTTCTCAAAAACATGAGAAGAAACCTTAATTCGTGTTTGAAATTGGCGTATGATTCACATTTGTTTTCGTGGAGTATTCGTTATTCTTCGTTTGGTCTAGACTGGAATGAAGACGTAACTAGTTGATAGGTGCGTTCACAAAATGTTGTCAATAAGTAGAATTAAATTGCTCGCGAAGCTGTTTAAGCTTTTAATCACTGAACCCACGTTTTTAGAACGAGGCAGTATAGATGCATGCTCTGGGTTTTGGCTCGAGCAATAAAGCCATTCGCGCTTTCGACAGCGAACGGGATTTCTCTCCTTTCGCTTTTATCAGCGTCTTCATAGATTTGGTGAATTCCAAAACTGGTTAGCTGGAACTGGGAATGTCTGCTTTTATCACACTGTCATTGTATGAAATACATTGATTCTTATCCATTTATTGGGTTTGTATTATTTATTTCTCCATTCGCCTTCCTCGGCATTTAATTTATTTGTTTTTAAATTCAAGTTTAAGCTGATGCTATAACCTATTCTGCCTGGGATTTTTTTGAGTTTCTGAGCCTGGGGGGGGGGGGGGCACTTTGTTGAAACTTGGCACGTTTGTATCACGTCATTAGCTTAACAGATTGGGCTTATGACGTGTCAATTATGACGTGTCGCGACATTACAATAACGTCACAAAACCGCCATTTTGAATTTGAGGCCACCATCTTGAATCCCAAACCTGCAGTCATACAGCTGACAATGACGTCAGTAGTAAAGGGGGCCCAGATAGAGAATTTTCCCACGGTAATTTGCATACACACCCCCTGTTCTGGTTTCTGATTGGTTCTCGCTGTTGCTAACCGGAAATGCAACCGCTGACCATGGGGTTGCTAAGGGCTTGCAGGCTCAACCGGAAATGACGTCACCGGAACCGGAAGTGACTGGAAATGGGAAGGTCACGTGATTTGGAGTGGGAAACCGCTGACCAGTTGGAAAAAAGGGATGGCGGGCTCAGATGAAGAAAAGAGAGGACATTTCATGACGCTGACATGATGTGCCCTCTGGCTAGGGCGGGCTCAGGATGGGGCAAAACTGCGGAGGAGTGCGGGCTCAGAGTCCAAAGTCCAATGTTGGCATCGGGGGAGGTCCTTGACTCAAAGAAAAGACGCCATGTTGGAAAACAAAAAATAATTTATTCCAGATTTCCTTGGGTTTTACAAACGTCCGACTGAATGAGAAAATCCTTTTTGATAAGTTTCCTTTTGATGAGTGTTCCATTCAAGTCAGGATCTTTGTTTCATTCCACGCGATGTTGTGGACAGTGTCATGGTGAACTCAGAAGACAATGTCGTGCCTCAAATTGTAAGCGATCCAATGGAGGAGGAGGTCCAAGCAAGCAAGTAACATCACAGTATGATGGCAAGAGGGCGACGAAGAAGGCATATCATAGGTAGCCGTAGGGGTAAGTCTTGAAGGTGTCTGGATTGACTACTCTCTTGTCGTACACCAATTTGTACAACTTGGACTCGTGAAAGGTGTAGAGCTGATAGGTTTGAGGATTCCGCACGATCTGATACGTTTTGTTGACTTGGGTTTGGCGCGGTTTCTGGAGTGGCTTCTGAATTTCATCGAGGACGTTCTGACGCGTGACATCATAATTCAACTGACTCTTGCCCTCGCTGTTGAGGCGAAAACCTCTCACTTTACATTCTACGTGCCCCTTGTTGGTTTTATAGCCATAATTCTTGGGTCCGCCTGACACAAATTCCACGATGAAATCGCCGTCGTCCAATTCAGACGTAAAGTCGCCGAGGTAATTCCCCAAGACCGGACGGGGTTGGCCAGGTTCCTCTAAGTAGATGACCGAGTCCGTGTCGTAGTAGAGGACACGTTCTCCCAGTAACTCTAAGGCTTCATACAGCTTGAGACGGGCCCAACAGGTGGTGAAACAAGCCACGAAGATGTTCAGGTTGGGTGAGACGAGGATGTCTTCCTTTTGGTACTGGTAGAGTACCTCCACCATTTGGTCATTCATAATGGAGACATGACGTATATCTATGGTATCTGTGTCCAGGAAAGTGTGAAAGGCTTTGGGGTCATCAAATTCTTGGACTTGGGTTTTGTTGAGCCGTTGTCCAAACTTGCCCCACATAGAATTCAACATCATTTTGGCAAGGGTACGTAACCCAGGATTCTTCTTGATGTTATCGTACTCCAAGCGGATGCCCTCATGCTGGAAGTAATCTTCGATGTATGCTTGTTTTTGTTCCTCTGTTTCTACCCCGGCGGGCCACCCACTGGCTTCTTGCTTGATTTTCAACCAAGTGTTGACGTAGTCGCGGAAGAGTCCTTCACAGGTTTCTTTAAAATGCCAGACTTCGTAGATGTACTGGACTTCGTATCCCAAGTCCACCGCTTTGTCTAATTCTGGGCTGCACCATGTTCCGGTCAGGACGCGTTGCTCGTCGGTGTGGTTGCATTCGGCTGTTCTTTCCCAGGGACGTTTGGGCATTTCTTCTTTCACACCACTGGCACAGAGGGGACAGAGTAGTTTTCCCTCTTGACGGTAAGGCAGGACGGGATGGTAGAGGTCACGTGGAGGGAGGACTCGGCAACGGATCAGGCCGAAGTAGGGACGGATGTCCGTGTGACCTGGATGTGAGAAGAAGGTAGGATGACCTTTGGGGTAGACACAGGTTTTGTTAACCCAAGGGTACAAGGAGGTGACATCAATGTAATGGATCTTTTGGCTGGGGGTCAACTGATGGTACAGTTTCACCGCATTGGTCCGCCCTCCACAGAAAGCGTCACGAGGGTTGAGGGGGTCGTTGAAGTCCAGGTTGTCGACGAAGGATCGGATCTCTGGGTTGGTTTCTTTAAGGCGGTCCCATTCGCATTCCCACATTTCCACCACGTGGTACCCCCTCGATTGAAGCAGATTGATTCTTTGTTGCGTGGTCTCGTAGACATCTTGCATGGTCCGATCAAAGTGACGCACATGTTTTTCGTGACGGTTGGGAAAATGGCGGGGACATCCATGCCAAAAACAGCCGTGAAATTCGTACACGGTCTGGGTGTCGTGGCAGTAACCGTCCACATGGAAGTTGGTGCCGGGGATGCGATACTCGCTGGCATTTCTGGCATGTTGAATGTCCTGAGACTGTTCTTGGGCACACCAAGTGAGCCATTTGATGGCCACGTTGGAGTGATTGATGCGGTTTTTCCAACCACGGACGGGTTCACTGGCAATACTGTTAGGGATCATCCGGTTCATGCGTAAATCCTTGTTGCAGGCAGAAGCAATCGTGATTTGATCAAACGGGTTAAAATCCGCTTGAGCTTCAAACAGCCGTTTGAAGGTGAGACATCCTTGTTTCAAGAGACGCACATCTGATTCACAGTACTCAACCAATTCTTTTTGGAAATCAAAGACCACCTCCTTCTCGCGTTGCTCTTGATGCCACTTTTCCAAGGGAGACATGGTTTCAGGCATGTAGTAATCGAGGGCCGGGACGATGCCCACGTAGTTTTGATGCTCGGGGATATTGAACTTGTGTGGGAAGTAGCCTTTTTTCAATTCCGTTAATCCAAAGGTTTTGGGAAAGGCGGACAGTGGCATCTGGAAGAAACTGAGAGAATCGATGAATCGGATGCGATCGTGTTTGACTTCCAAGAGTTTACACCCGTTCCGGAGCTGTTCGACGATCCGGTTGTCACTATGGTATTGATGAACCACAAAGTAACCATCGTACCCTTGGAAATTATGAGCTAAGACATTGACTTGTCGGGTGTCGTTCAACGTGAGTGTATCCAGCCATTCGAGAAAATCTCTGGTACAATATTCGCCTGGGAAACGAATAGGTTGATCGTCGTCTTCGGTTTCGGCCACGATGAGATTAGCAATGTGTTGTTCGTGGGGTTGCATGGCTTCAATATCAAAAAACACATGCAAGGGTGGCAGGTCGTCCACATCTTCCTCCTCCTCCTCTGGGGCGGTTTGAAGCCCTGCGGCCGCTCCTCGTTTAGCACGAGGACCTCCTTGACGTTTCCTCTTTCTCTTCTTTTCTTGAGGCTTTGGGGGTCTTTGAATGAAACAAAGATGGGTTTCACCGTGCACGTACTCATGGCAAGAACGACAATCCACGTAGTAGCACTGATGCCTTTGAAGGTTTTCTAATCCAACCTCCTGTTTACGACAGTTAGGACAGCGACGGCGAAGAAAGCACACGGAGGACTGTGGGTTGGTCACGGGTTTGCCTGCTTGGTCAACAGCCAGATGTGTTTGGAAACAAGTGTCTCCAAAAAAGTCCCGATGACAACTGTGGCAACGTTGGGTCGCTTTCTGGCCTCTTGGGTAAGCTGCCTGGAAATCAGGGCACTCTTTTTGACGACAGACCCCGCATTGCTTTTTCTTGTTGCATCGATGATGTCCCTGGGTGTTGTAGGGTTTCCAACAGTGGGCACATACATAACTGGACCCGAAAAATCCCGGTAAACTAGTAATGACATCGTAATGGTCATGGTCGTGGAGCAAAATCAATTGTTTGTCTTGGGTGTCTCCAAAGGTGGTTATGTGGAAGGAGCGATGGGCGTCCACTAAGATGATCTGGTAATTGGCAAGGGACGGGGCCGCACTGAAGGCCGTCAAGGCATCGTAGCTGCAAGGACCTGGAGGGACGCGAGCTTCGTCATGGAGCTGTAACACGAGTTCCCTTTGCAGCGGCCCCCTCCCCTGGCGAATGCTGTGCCATTTAGGGTGTTGGTCCAGGCGAGCTTTGGCGACGACGAGGGCTCTGGCGCAACAGAGCTCATCTCTGTTTTGGATGCGGATGACCAATTTCGATGTTTTGGTCAAGATTTGCAGTGTGGGGTGACCTGGTTTGCCACGGCGGGGTTTGCCGGTTCCCTGAGGGGCATGATGGACTTGAGTAATGGACAATTGAAAGGAATCGTCCGTTTCAAATTGTTCATTGCTGTTGAGGGCTTGGGCCAATCGATTGAAGAGGGCCTCTATACGTTTACCTCCTTCACGCCATTCACCAGCACGTAATCCCCAGCCCTGAAAATTGTTGTGTAATCGGTTCAAACTAATGGTGAAGTAGAGGCGATCTTGATCGTGGAGGTCGGGAGTCGTGGCTAACACTTGATTCACCGCTCGACGTAAGCCATCTTGTAGGGCTTCTGTGATGTTTTGATCTGGAATTAAGTTCCCCGTTTGTCGTAACTGGGTGTTGAAATGACGTTCACGAACACCCATTCGGCTACTCAATCGATCGACATAATTGTCCACCTCAAACTCGAAGGCGCCCTCCGCACCAGCATCCAAACCTCCTGCTCCACTTTGTTGAAGGAGGTTGGTTTGAAACGCACGTTGCCGTTCGAAGCGATCCAACGCCTCTTGACAGATTTCATCCTCCTCGTTGTCTCCCATCTCTTCAGGGCATAACAAAGGTTCATCAGAGGAATTCGCTGCCGTCTCTTCTTTCTCAGAGTCCGAGGTGTTCAGGCCTAGCAAAGCCAAGATTTCATTGTGGGCGAGGCCACTGGGCCCCGCCTCCTGCTCTTGGTGAGAGGACATGATCAGATGAACTAGCTGGAGGTCGGTGCTCGTTTTTTTATAGAGAAATAAAGGTCACGTGGGATAAGGGCATGAACCAATCACCAAACAGGGCACAGGGTGCCCCAGGAGGGGGTGGGATGGGGTGGGGGGACCTCCCTCCCCCCTCCTTAGATGGTCCATCAGGCTTTGCGGGGAATGATCCCAGAAACTATAAAACAGATCGAACCTCGGGGGTGAGTCATCTCAACATGGCCTCCTGTCCAGAGAAGCTGTTAGAGGAATTCGAAGCTTTTGAACAAGATCTTGAGGTGGAGGAAATTTTAGAGAAAGTGAAGGCGGAGTTGCTGTTGGACGAAGGCGTTAGTGAGTTCGGCGAGCGGTTGAAAGAGAGAGAACAGTTGAAACAGGCAGCCCAGACAACCCGACCAGCACGAATCGCTCGCTTACAACAATTGTGTTACCCCCAACTGACCTGCGAGTGGTTCGTGGAGGGCCTTGATTACTGTTGGACCAATTGGCACCACCAATTCAAGCGCCCTCTCACACCCCCACCAGCACCGCCGCCATCTCCTGATGCCTCACGTAAAACGCGTCAAACAATGCTGCCGTTGCACGTGCCACCGCACCAAACGCCCCACCACCACGACGACGTACCCACCAAACGACGACGACGATGACAACGTTTACAACGAACTGGCAGAGCTCCGGGCGAAAGAAGAGCGACGACAGGCGCTGCGACGGGCTTCCAGGGCCAGGTACCGGACCAGACATCCTGACCGAGTAGTCGCCTCGAGAAAACGGTATCGGGCGAAACGTCGTAAGACCCACCCAGTAAGCTACGACTACGACGACGACGACGACGATGATGACGACGTTTACGGCGCATTGGCAGAGCTCCATGCTAAAGAAGAGCGACGACGGGCGCAGCAACGGGCTTCCAGCGCCAGGTACCGGGCCAGACATCCCGACCGAGTAGCCGCCATGAAACAACGGTATCAGGCGAAACATCCTGGATACCAGAAACGGTACTATGAGACCCATGCAGAACAACTCCGGGCCTATAAAAGACAACGTCGTCAATCGGAAGCAGGTCAGCGGTGGAAGGAACAATTTCGAGCGAGAAAGCGTGAGGCCGCCGCCCTCTTAGCGAGACAAAGAGGGTCAATGGAACGACAGAGAACGGCGGAGAAACTCCAAGCCTTAGGCCCCCTGACACTTACGGTGACGCTGGAAGATTTCATGCGGGACTTTGATGACTCCCTCGCATCCACCCTGGAGGAGGACAAAGACCCACCTTGTGCCATGACTATAACGGACATGGATTCAGGGGATCCCCTAGATCATGCTGTATGCGACGAATCGTCCCTTTCTTCTTGTGACATGTGGAACGATGGGAGGGGATTTTTGGACAACCTACTTGAGGAGCTTAGTGACTTGCCGTCGTCATCGGACGACTCTTTGTGTGACTTGTCGTCGTCGTCGGACGATTCTTTATATGGTTTGTTAAGTGACATGTCGGTGGACGAATGGACCCCGCAGGATTCTTGCTTTGATTTGGAGGACTTTGTTACGTGAAAAAAGACACTGCTTTGACATTTTAATTTTTTATTTTTATCAACGCGGATCATTGTGTCTACATCACAACGGGTTCTGTAGGATTCTCAAAAAAAAACGAGTATGTCATTAAATTACAATTTTAAACGTTTCTTGGTTTGCATAATTTTTTTGACCACACGTTTCGTCTTGGTTTTCTTGCCGGGTAACCGATCAATGGCTTGGATCATCTTAGTATCGGCTTTCCATTTATCTTGCAAATTCTTGGCACGGCTGTAATCAATGTCGTGTTGTTTAGCAATCTGGTCCAAGCGATTGATGCCGGGATCCCCACGTTTCAGACGTTTGGCCAAATGCGTGCCAGGGCCCATGTACTGATAACCAGGCCAATGAAATTCTTTGCCGGTTTTAGCGATCCATTAATTCGTACATCCAATGCCCCTCCTCGTTGGGTGCGTTTCCGTTTGATACCCCTTCTCCTCTTGGTGGGCATCTTTTTAGTCACTGTCGTAATCCAATCGACGTCGTAACTTTTTGCCACGAGCCCAATCTTTCCAACCGGGTAAGGGTTTCAATCGTTCCACTTCTTGGGCGGGTGCTTTGCCTTTGCCTTTCGCGAAACCACTTTCGGCTAAATGTTTTTCCCAAGTCTTGCGACGTTCTCGCACGGCTTCTAAACGCGACCGGATATCCCCTCGACTGGTGGATGGGGTCTCTTTCTTGACAATGGGAATTTTACTGGTGGTGACTGCTCCTTTGCCTTTCTTGGTTGCGGGGGTAATGGGAGGTTTGGGAGTCGACGGGCTGCCTTTTATCATGCGCTTCAACCATTGTTCCACAGGTCCCGT
Organism: Siderastrea siderea; assembly: GCA_964030785.1. NCBI lineage: Eukaryota > Metazoa > Cnidaria > Anthozoa > Scleractinia > Rhizangiidae > Siderastrea > Siderastrea siderea. The sequence goes on from OZ034975.1 coordinate 37,981,757, forward strand.
CACCAAATCCCCGGCCTCTTCCTCTTCTTCGCCTGGCGGGCCACCCGGTGCACCGACCCCCACGCCTCCGGGAAATTGACGAATGGTTTGGTTAGCTTGGTTAATTCTTGACTCAACGGTTTGGTTTGAGCATTGACCAGGGCTGGGGGTAATTGGGGGTTGACTAACGTAGCGGCTTTGTTCAACAAGGCATTTTCGGTGAGTTCTCCTTTGTAATATTGAATGAGTTGCTCCAAGTCCTTGTGGGGAATCATGTAGACCTCGTCCATGGTGGTTGACTACAGTCGGGGCAAAGTTCCCCGTCTTCCAAGGCACAACAGCTCTCACAAAGACGGGACTTTAAGATATGCATGGTCTCTCGATACAACAGGTGATATTTATGCTTCCAATAAGAACATTGGTCTTTCCATGTTTCTCGATGGGCGTCTTGTAACATCCACGTGGGAAGGGTTAACGAACACATTGACATAACACGTGATGAAGCCCTTGAAACAACCCGCGTCCTTTTTGTTCGACCAACCACTGACGACGTTTTTTCACGGAATGTCGACGACGTCCCAAATCACGTAGTACCTTTTTACAGGGGCGAAGTTTGGCCAGGATGGCTGGGGTCACAGGAATCTTGTTTTTTAAGAAGTTCAAGGCCAATTCACTCACAGCATTGATTTGATCGGCGTTGGCATGTTGTAACAAATCTTGACGTTTGAAACGATTGGCTTCTTGTAACATGGACCGTAAAAACGGTAATTGACGTCGAAGACGTTGCATCCTTTATCGGTGACGACGACGATACCGTTGGTTGGCTTTTTGGATCGTGCGTTTTATACGTTTATCCGTTTCTAATGCTACGGCTTTCCTCAATCCCGCCATGGCTGGGACCAACAGATTTAAAAAAACCCCTCGTTGACGACGTCGTCGTCGTGGTCTTCTCCTCAAGGATACCATGAGTGCGACAATACACGTTGAAGGGCTTTGTTTTGTTTGATGAGATCCCGCGTCTCTTTATAACCTTGACGGGTATTGCGTTTCAAATCTTGCCACCAGTCACCGCCTTGTTGTCGTTTTCTTTTGCTTCTTCTTTTTCTTCGTCGTCGTTGTTGGACGGCCATGGTTCTAAGAGTGTGGGGCTGGGAGGGAGTGGCTTTTTATCTGTCCAATAGCCTTTGGGTCTCAAGGGACGAGGACATCCGTCCACATAGCATAGGGCTTCCACGGGTTGGTACACAAAATGACGGTGGTAATCTTGCACACATCGTTTGGGTAACGGAGGGGTGAAATCCACAATGGTATCATCCAAGGTTTGCATCTTGATTAAAAACCTTTCCAGGTCCTCCAAGGGAACACCACGCACATGGGTTTTCAATTCGGTCAAGGCTTTAGCATACGTGGTAAACGCAAATCGACTCATCGTCACTTTAAATCGGTATTGTTTAAAATCGTTCCATCCTTTGACCACCGTCCCCACCGCCGCCAAACACGCTACCAACGTACTGTTTTCCAAAAGCGGTCCAGCAATCATGCCTGCGGCCATCAGGAGTAACGCCATGCCATTGAACAAGGCATTGACACACTTGTAATGATTCAACATTTTGCGATAACACCACCATTGTTGATGGTAAAAGGCATACAAGGAATCCATGCGTTGTAACAATTCCGGGGGGAATTGAATGCCTTGATGTTTCGATCCATTCAATAACGACACGGCGGTTTTCATCACGGCGAAACCCAGGACGAAGAAGTTTGCACGCTAGGTGCTCCTCCCTGTTTATAACTGGTCACAATGCTATTGGTCATGGTGACATTGGCAATTTCACGTCCTTGTGCTAATTGTTCTTGATCTTGTAACATCATCCGTAAACGTCGTCGTAAATCCGCTTGACGTAAGGTACGAGGTGGTGGACTCCCAGACGTCCAAGATCCTCGAGGGGTGGCTGGATTGGAGGCAGGTGTCAAAGGCGAAGTGGGGGCTCGTCGTCGTCCACGTCGTCCACCACCCCCACCACGACGGCCACCACCAGCACCACCACCAGCACCACCACCAGCACCAACACCACCAGCACCACCAGCACCACCAGCACCACCAGCACCACCACCACGTCCACCACCACGTCCACCACCACGTCCACCACGTCCCCCACCATTACCATCACCCCTGGCACCCGCTGCTGTCCGACCACCTCTCGCTGTTCGAGGAGTTGGCGTCAAGGTTGCACTTCCCCAACTAGGTGGACTTGTCGGGGAAGACTCCGGGGTGGTCTGTATACTACGGAATGATTGATTTCCTGGACTTCCTACCCCTGCGGGGGAAGAGGCCTGTACAGGCATTCCGAGGGCTGGGAGGTCAGGCAACGATTCCACATATCTGGCGAGGGCATCATAATCACCAGCATCCTCTATTTGATCAAAGGCTTGGTCAATCAAGTCTCGGTCCCCCGTATCCAAAATTTCTTGGATGGTCCCTGGGGACACTTGATTGGTCGTGGTCGCCCCGACGCCGGCCGGGGACACCGTGTCGTACGCTTGCGGAGGTTGACGGTCATCATCGGCCATGCTCGCTCTCTTTTTCCTGTTCAAAAAGGGTGTCGTCCCTCTATAGACGTTTTTGATAGGTGCGAGTCCATCCTTCGTCTTTTAACAGGTGACTCAATAAGCGTTGTTGATCGGAGGAGGCGGGGTGTAAATCCAAGACCAAATAGCCATACGGTCGTGTGGTGGCCTGATGAAACGTCTCCAACGTGTCTTTCCAGGTGGTAGGAGACGATTGAAGCAAGACATTGCGTACCCCCAATTGATCTCGGGGGTTCTTGAACGCCACAATGTAATGTGCATTGCGGGAAATACTTTTGGCATATCGACCCACGGGAAACATGTCTTGACACAAGTACAACACTGTCACCCCTTGATGATGCGAATGTTTGGTGAATAAATCCAACACGCGTTTATCGTGACTCCCTTCGTCCATTAAATCATCCAAGACGAGGACCCCATGTCCTTGAGGAAACCATTGGACCAACGCGTCATGATCAGGAATGCCTTCGTGAAACACCACCCCTTGATCTTGCATGCCTCGAAATCGATCTTGCCAGGCGCCATAACAATAATGCCTTTGGGTCGGTGGGGTTTCAAACAAATCTGGGTTCTCTAACAAGAGTTTTTCCGTAAACACGGTTTTCCCACATCCCGAGGGCCCCACGACCAAAATACTGGATGGGGTATGAAAACGAAACGGTGGACCCGTTTGCATGATGAGGACTAATACCCATGAAAAAAAAGGCACCTTTTTATTGGAGTCGGTGGGACTCGAACCCACGCACGACCCCCAATACCTATTTTTTCGGGGATCCAAAGGCTCTACCGACTGAGCTACGACTCCGACACACAATATGTTTTTTTTCCAACATGTTTTAATTACATTGATGATACGGGTGACAACAGATTTGATACCATCTCGCTTCTTGACCTACAATGAGTTGTTGAAGGCGTTGACCAGCTTGATGGTCATTGCTTACATAATCATGATCAGAAAACTCATTTAAAAACTCTTGTAAGGTCCGTCCACGGGCTTTGGCTTTCAAGTACAACAAGGCGTAATCACCACAACTCTTGCTTGAAATGGCTTGGAGGGACTTGCCATTGGTCACCACATACTTCCAATGTTGCACGATCCAATCTCGTAACGGGGTGGCTTGCACGTACGTGTCCAATGGCAAGGCATAACTGTCCAGGACTTCACAGACGTTTCCATCGGTCCACACCGCTAACCAATGTTGTCCGGGTTGATCGTGCGGGTCCGTATTCACAATGTACCCTTGCGAAGTGGTCTTGACAGGACTCTTGGGTAAACGATCACAGGCCACCGTTCCGTAAAAGACAGGTTTCAATTGCGGGTCGTCTCGGGCTAAATAATCCAACTGCACATTATTCAAGGCCACGTGTTCCATCAGTGCTGGTAAATGTTATACAACACGGCTCCGTTCTTGTCAATCTCCAGCACGTTCTCAAATTCACCATACACGAGTACAGTTATATTGACACCGGGTGCGGCTCCAAATTCCAAGACGAGTTGTAAATCTCCAGTTTGCTTGGGGTTGAGGGTTTGACTGTCAGCACATCCATTGGCTACATTGTCAAACATGTACAAGGTACAATTTTAAGCTTGGCCCCAATCGAGCAGTTCCACCATATTGCCTTTCTTTTTACACCAAGCGCCACTGGCTTGCAGAAAAAGGAAGTAGCCTAGATTATCTCGGGTGCCATTGTTGTGCACTAACTGCAGGGTTTCATAAGGGTATTCTTTTCCTTTGACAATCTGTTTAATGGAAGTCAGCCCAAATTTCTGGAAGCAGAAAGGATCTCGGGTCACATCTCCATTGAAGGCTCGGCTGTCCAACAACCCCACAATCAATCGGTCGGGTATTCTGTTTTGAAACAGGTTGGGGATGTCAAAGCGGACCAGGTTGTTTTGCATGCTGAAGGTCCGGATTTCACTACGGACGGTCGGGTAGGCAGCCACTTGGCCTTCATTGTGTCTTTTTTCAGAGAAACTCTTGTGGATGGCGTCATTCAAACGCAGTTGACATAGATGAGACCGTAGTTTCACATCGCCTTCCATCAATCGGCCTGCCAGAGCCACTCCATTGAAAAACAGGTTCGGGCCATTGAAATAAAATTTCATCTTGATTTCTATGCCTGGCACCAACAGTTTGCCAGTGTGAAAGACTTCCAAGTGCGGGGTAAACACCAAACTGTGGGTGAGGCCTGCAGCATACTTCTCCACTTCAGCTACCATTGCACTCAAGGCCCCTTTGTGATTGGCACTGAGATCCAGGTAGTTTTGATGCGGTGTGGTAGTGTCTGTGTTGTTGTTGGTCCATTGGGGCGGGAAATCCACTTGGTTGAACCATCCTTGGGGTCCTAACACGGTCTTGCCATCTTCTCGGTCATAATTCAACAACGTTTCTAGGTAAGCTTTGTAATGATAGGTGTCAGATTGAGGACTGATCAACGTGCCATTCAACTGCAAGTCAATTTGTTTGATGATGGAATGGGCCAAATTATTGACGGGCCACAATTTTTCAGCGGCCACCAAGTTGGCATTGTTACTCTTTTTCAAACTCAATTCCATGGTAAAGTAACTGCGTCCCAAATCCACAAAATCGTCCAACCCCGGAATGATGAATTCCATGGGATTGATGCCCGTGGTGGTGGGTTGGATGGTAACCATGCGATAGGCATTGATGCTAATGTCGGTGGGTGGCACCTTGAAAATCCGTAACGCGGGGTTCACGGTCCCTTCGGAACGCTCGTGAGCTGGTGCGGTTTGCGTACTCACGTCAGGCATGTTTAACGTCGTCGTCGTCGTCGAGTGGTGGTACCCCATCGTCGTGAGGGGTTTTTATAGCGTCGTGCTAAGCGTTGTCTCAAATCAAACCCGGGCACTCTCATCACCTCGGGACTCAACCATCCACCACGTTGTCGTCGCATGAGTTTCCAAAAAGGAAACAGTCCTCCCCATTGAGACAAACCTCGATCACTACGAATCCGTCGAGGTCGTGAATGTACGGGTTCCATTACACTCCAAAAATATCTCGCGCACGTTTGGTTTGTTTGGGAAACAAAGCACTGGCCACACGCACAGCTTCTTTCACGTTCTTATGACTCAAGGCTTTCTTGGCTTGTTTGGTGATTTCTTTTTTAATGACGTCTTCGGCTTTGCGTTTGACACCTCGTGTGAAGCCCGTTTCCAATCCTCTCTTTATATTACTAGGCAGTTTTAAAGGATTCCGGGTGCTTTTAAGGCCTTGGAAACCCCCACGCAAGAGATCCGTCATCAACCCTTTTCCACTTTGACCATGTTGATCATACCACTCATCCGTACGAAATCGTGTCAAACTTCCCCCTCGCATGGTGTCTTCTTCACCAGGGATAAACTTTTTTGTCTGTGCTTCACGTGACCCCCTTTTTATACCGTCATCGTCGTTTTTTCCGAAAGGCTGCTTCCAACCCTTTTTTGGCACCGTAACTCGCCGCACCACCCGCTGCACCCAACGCCACGGCTTTCCCTCCAGCGATCAAGGCTGGAATGAGGGCGGCAAGTGGGAATAAACCCCCTCGTTGCCTTCTTCTTCGTCTCGTTCGACGCACTCTTGTCTTGGGCATCTTTGTTGTGATTGGACACTCCCTTTTCCAAGACCCCCTTTTTATGTCTTTTTGAAGTGTAACGTGACAATGGTATGGCCTTCACCAAACTTGACCAAGTCTCCTCCGGTACCAATCGTTTCAGCCACTTGAATGTGAATGATTTCTACCACCTCGTTACGAAGAGGTAGGTATTGAATGTGTAACGGTTCAAAGTACAGGGTGCCTCGTCCTTCTCGCTTGTACTGGATTTCACGCAACAAATCGGTCACGCGATTGCCCACCACACTGCTGCCTGCCACGTCCGAGTACACGAGCAACGATCGTGTGGGGTCTCCCACCACGGCACGAAACGCCACATTCAAATTGGTGAAACTCCAATTCACGCTGAAACTCAACCAAATCCATGTGGTCCCACCACCATTCGTGCTCACTTGATAATATTGCGGGTCGTTTTTGCTATTTCTTAATTCAATGTTGCTATTGTTGGGAACCTTGTCATCGCGGAATTCCATGTTCAAGTTGGGTCCCAACAGATATTGTCCTCCCTCGTTTTTTTTAAACCATCCCATTTTTTCGGCCATGAGATGATGAATGCTCAAGTGAGGGACGAACATCGTCGCGTTGTCTTTGTATGGAAGTACGTACTTGTACCGTGCGATATTGCGATTGTTCATCACCAAATCCTCACCGTCCCACTCAAAGGTCGTACACGTCTTTTCTCCCCGCTCCGTATTCGGCGCGCCATGGTAGTCCAGGTAAGCATAGTTCATACGTTGTCTCACCCAATGCAAAAAGGCTTTCATGAAGGTCACGCCATCCACAATGGAATCATCATGTTTCAAATCGTCCATTTTCATATTGAAGCTTTTCACCACACGTCCCGCGGAGGAGGTCAATCGATAACAAGAGGTGCCAAACACGAACTGATCCGACGGCAGCAGATTAAAAATGTTGACCCCCGTGTCTGGTAAGGAAATGGCACTCAAACCCACTTGCCATGGACCCTCGGCTAACCGTAACGGCTGAGGTAAACGAATCTTGAAGGAATTGGCTTGGTTGTTGGGAAATTCATGTCGGTTGGCATGACTGGGTAACGTCACGTAGAATGACATTTTCTTTCTTCTTCACACTACGACTTCCCTTTTAAAGTGGAGGGTTGGGAGGGTACGCCCTTCGCCAAATTGCACTAGATCCCCATTGGTTTCGGCCATCTGGGTTTCCACGATTTCCACCACTTCATTGCGTACCGGGACATATTGAATATGTCGAGGTTCAAACTGGGTGGTGTTTTGAGGCTGGTACTTGATTTCTCGTAAGAGATCTGTGATGCGACCCCCTACCATGCTACTAGTCCCTACATCGCAATACACGTGCAAAGGACGCATGGAGGGAAATTCCGACGAGGGACGAAATGTGTTGTTCAAATTCACAAACCGCCAATTACAGGTCATACTCAACTTCATATAATCCCCATCCACTTTCCAAAAGGCGGGCTTGTTGCCGGCATCGCGGACATCCGTCGGGGTGGGAATGGAGTCCGAATGAAATTCTTGCAAGAGATTGGGACCCAATCGATACACGCCCGTCGACACTTGTTCGATCCATCCCATTTTCAGGGCCAAGGTTTTGCCCCATGACACGTGCGCCACTTGAACTTTGTAATCCACATTGACAGTATTCAACACCAAATCCCCTTCTGAGGTCCATTCAAAGGTCGGGTACAATTTGACGCCATTGTTCTCCGCCCATTTGTTGAGGGGTTGGGTTTGTTTAGCACGTTCTTGCTGGTAACGATACACCAGTTGATGAAAAAAGTGCGATCCCGTCGACGAGAGCAATTGCTTTTTCATATCTCGACCGTAGACAAAGAGCTCGCGACGTTCATGCCACCAGCGATCGGTCCCTTGATCGTCTGTGTCATGCACCCGTTCGTGCCATCGTACGTACAACAGAGGATGGGAATCGCCCACTCCCCCTTGTTCCGCTATCACTGGAATAGTGGGTAAGGATAAACTCACTATGCCCACCATCCATCCTCGTCCTACAAATCGGATGGGTTTGGGCAATCGGTTTCTGAAATGATGGCTCTTGTTCCCAGGAAACTCCTTGGTACTAGCATGACTCATCAACGTCACGTAAAACGAAGAGTTGGGGACGAACGTCATTTCAGTCGCGTCGTCGTCTTTTGGGTGCCTTGGGCGGGCTTGTCTCTTTCCTCTTGGGTGGTCGGAGGGACGTCACGTCTTGGCTTGCAATCCAACTATTGTACTTGTCTGGCCACCCCTTCCACTTGACCAACCAACGGTCTTTTTGTCGCTTAAGTACATTTTCGATGCGAAACACGTCGGATACATGGACTTTTTGTAAATCCTCCTCATAAAACGTGCCTTGGACGGGGGTGTCATCCCATTCGTGAATCTTATACGTGGGCACGTCAAACACTTCTTCGGTCCAACCGGGTAAATAGCCTTTGGCAAACGTACGATGAATCTTGTTGAGGCGTACACGATCTCCTACTTTGAATTTGGGTTTTTTCTTGCCTTTCAATTGTTTGCCGTACAATCGTTTCCACACAGCTTCTTCGTTGTCCCATGTCACGTCTTGAAGGGCCATGCCAATACTTCGATGACGTGTGGCATTATACCCTTGCACCAACTCGGGTAAGACATCGTCAAACCGCAAGGTGTTGGCAGCGGTGAAATAACGGTACAAACGTTCTTTCAAGGTGCGGTTAAATCGTTCCACTACACTGGCTTTGGCATCCCCTTCGGTGGAAAAATGTTGAATCCCTTGCTCGTCAAGCCATCGTTGAAAGGTCCGGTTGTAAAATTCTTTCCCTCGATCCGTTTGCAATCGATTGGGTTGACGTCGTCCTTTCAAAATCTTCTCAAAGGCATGGACCAATGCGACGCCGGTTTTGTCTTTCAACGGTTGTACCCACGCGTACTTGGACAACACATCCAACACCGTCAACAAGTATCGTATGCCCCGATTATACTTGGCCAACGGTTGCACTTCCACTAAATCCGCTACCCATTGATCATCTAAACCTCCTACGATCACGGGTACGGTCGGAAAACGACGACGTCGCGGTTTATGCAAGGTATAGGCCAAATCCCGTTCCAAGACCCGTTGGACTTTTTTCAAGGGGAGACGATGGGCTTTGGCAAACCGTTACACGCCTCCTAAACTGCCGGGGGCTCGAGGATCGTGGTAACGACTCAACCATGCTTGCGAGACATTCTTTCGAGGGGCCATACTTTCTGGCATTCATCCCATAAGGTCGGTATGGTGGGTACAGTGTCGGGATGCGCCTTTTGAATGATTCGATACCATCGCCATGCGTTCGGATGGGTTTTTAACCATAAGACAAACACCACCCATCGATACAGGTTGCGGTTTACGTGGGTTTCTTCAAAGATCTGGAGAGGATGCGTGTCCTCGGGACAAGGGGGTATGGGGATTTTGGCACCGGGTTGGTGGTCATATAAGACTTGGCAAAGGGTTTGATGACATTGCCATTGCACCAGGGACAAGAGACCCCCATAACACATCCACACAGACTCCATGGTTACACACTAAATAAAAAATTTTTATTCGTTCTCCTTTATACATTAAAAGAGACGTCCACAGGTGATCGTCTCTAGACCTTTCTGCCAGTTCTCAACGCTGTCACTGTACTTAGGGGGCGGTGGAGCTGGGGCTACCATCATTTCTTGACGGTTCTTGAGATCTTGAATTTCTCGCAACAATTGTTTCTCATAGTCTGTCAGGGGCCGATCCTCTTTGCTTCGGTCTGGAGGTTGGTGGGCCAGGGATGTCCACTCCACGTTTGGTATATCCTTGAGTATCACGGCTTGGCGGTTCAGCGAGTGGATCGGCTTTTTTGGGGGGATGGTCATGAAACCAGCTCCAGTACTTGGGACCCAAGGGTTGATCGGCCCACCGAAAGAAGCCACACTTTTTCTTGGAACAATTCAGAAACAAGCGATCGGGGTTCTGGGTAGAATGGCTCTGTTGAAGCGTGGCGGGTTCACGGCAAAAGTATTGCAAACAACGCCACATGTCCAACACTTCTGCATGAGGTTGACTATACACCGCTTTCATCTACTCCAGAGCTTGATCTTGACCACAAAACAGCAAACATGGTTGCATGGGACATTTCACATACTTCCATCCTTTTTGAGATTCTCGTGCCTCCAAACGCACGTCATGGCAAGGGCATACCATATAGTCCACCGAACTGGGAGGAATGAGGTCTTCGTCATACGTCACAATGTATTCAGTCGGGGATGTCTGGGGGGTTTGGACCACCATGTCATTCAATTCTTTCATCATATCTTCCACTGCAGCTCGGGTGTCTTCCACTACCTCGCGTACCACAGGATCACAGTCCACATTCTCTTTCTTTTTCTTCTTCCCCGAAGGGTGTACACTTTGCTTTCTCTTCCGATCGACGGACATCGTGCTCAAAGGTTGTTTTCACCCCTACCACCCATGCCTTTTTATACCCATGACCCTTGGCTCTCATTGGTCAGCTTGTCATGACCCTATAAGGTCCTCTCGTGTTCCCATTGGTCAGCTTGTCATGACCCCTAGTTGGTCCTCTCGTGTTCCCATTGGTCAGTTGTCCCTATTTAAGACGGTCCCTTGGTCCCTGAGTCGTCATTCTCAAAGCATGCCCCCCAACATCGACATGATCGGAGATCTCGATGCCTTGGAACTCCAGCTTGGTCATGGACATGTGGTGTACACCGGAGGAGGCAGAGGCACCGATGAACTCGTCGAACAACTGGATTAACAGTTTGGGATGCAAGTGGAAGTCCTGGTCCCCCCTAACCATCCTCGAGCTACCTTCATCACCCCTTCCACCGTGGAAGTCTTGATGCTGGCCAACCCACATCTTCACCAGGCGCCTGAGAAACTAGGAAAACGAATGCCCAGTCATTTTTACACCCTGCAATTGCTGCAACGCAATTATCAAATTGCAAAAAAAGCACATACGATCTATGCGTTTGGCATCTTGGAACAGGATCATAAACGCGTGAAAGGAGGCACAGGTTGGACCGTGCAATTGGCCATGGATCAAGGCAAACCCATCTACCTCTTTGACATACCCAGTCAATCATGGTACCGCTCCGACCATTACTACCAAGTCAACGAGAATGCCGCCACCCTGGTCACTGGCAGTCAATTTGTCCCTTGGGGTCCCAAAAAGCCCACCCTTCATCAAAGCAGTGCTATCGTGGGATCCCGTGATGTGGACGACAAAACCCGAGCAGAAATTCAAGCCTTATTCAATCGCACCTTCTGTCTACCCGAGAACATTGATCAATTACGCCTGGAGCTCGAAGACTTTCATTTGTAATTGTACATAGCTTTCTTTTTTAGTTTTTATTTTTCAATCTGTACATAGCTTTTCCAATTTTTTAGTTTTTATTTTTCCAATTGTACATAGCTTTTCAATTTTTAGTATTTTTTTCAATTGTAAATAGGAGCGCCCCACCCGCGTGGCAAGAGATGGACAACCATTTGTAAAAACATCAACTCTTTTTAATTAAAAAACTTCACTTACAAAATGTTATGTTTCTTGACTCACATAAAATAAAAATAAAAAAAAATGTTCAAAGTTCAAAGAAACAAAACACGTCGCACTTGACTTAATCGCACTTCCCTCTGTCTCCTCTCCCGCTCCTCCCGCTGCCGCTCCTCCTCCATGTCACCAAAATACTTCCTAATCATCTGCCACCGGTATCCCGTATAAATTCTTGGCAGATGATTACACAAATCATTGTCAATTTCTTTAAAATGTTCCAACGACATCGGCCACCGACGCTCAAACTTTGACCAAACGCGGTGCTTGAACACCCAGGGGATGATGCGATGAACCAACCTGTCAAGCAACATCTCCACACTCTGTGGCTGCGGTTGTTGTGAACGGTGACCATTTTCGGTCCACACCATAGCCCTCAAAAACAGTTCAACAAATGCGTCCACGCGCTGGCGGTTGAGGGGGCGCCAAGTCTCTTCTCTTCTCTCATACATTGCCTCTGCTTGTCGTTCCACATGTGTCCTCTCCGACCCAACTGATGCATTCACAACCTCTTCTCCCACTACATTAATGGCACTGGCCAACGAACCCAACGTTCTTCTTGCATATTTTTACGCTTACACAACCAACATAAGTTACACAGACCGAACTCAAAGCTAGGAGTGACGTCCTGGGGCCTCGCTCGACCTATATACCCCGATCCGCGCAATGCATCATGGACCATCTAAGGAGGGGGGAGGGGGTCCCCCCCCACCCCTTCCCCTCCCAAAGCACCATGGGGCCTTTCTCTCATTGGTTCCTTACTCTCTCACGTGACCCCTTGTTTCTCTATAAAAAACCACCGTCCCATTCCATGTTTCAAACCCATGGATTTTCTACACATTAGTCCAGAAGCCCAACAAGTGATTGACCATGATGGCTAAGCCCGGAGCGTGTGTGGCCTGTCAGGAACCTGTCACCAATCAGACCATTTTGACCTGCTGCGAACAACCCTGTCATGTAGCCTGTGCCACCCGCTGGAGAAAAAGTCGTCATCCTTTCATCGATTGCCCTTACTGCTCACAATGGCGTTGCATCTCAGTCATTGAACTCATCAATCCTCAACAATGGAAAGAAGACCCCAAATTTGTGGAAGAAGTCAAACGTATCTGGAAATACAATCCTCTGTGGTATGGTATCTGTCATCAATACGAGGGAACCGACCAACTATTATTGGGAGGCGACCAAGGGTTCTGGGGAACACTCTTCAACGCGGCTGATTACTACAAAGTAACCCATTTTCTTGGCCACACCCAAAGCGAAGTCATTCCCCACATGAAAGCCTTGAATCCTCCCCCCACCATCCCGTGTATGATCTGTAAGGCACCTGCCACCCATCAAACCATTTTGGCCTGCTGCCGACAACCCTGTCATGTAGCCTGTGCCGACAACTGGAGAAAGAGTCGTCATCCAATCATCGATTGTCCTTTCTGCTCACAAGGCCATTCCATCTCAGTCATTGAACTCATCGATCCTCAACAATGGAAAGAAGACCCCAAATTTGTGGAAGAAGTGGAACGTATCTGGACACACAATCCTCTGTGGTATGGTATTTGTCATGGAGACGCTGGAGCCGTTGAAGGATTCTGGGGAACACTCTACAAGCCTGGTGATCACAGCAGCAAAATGCCCCATTTTCTTGGCAACACCCAAGACGAAGTCATTCCACACATGAAAGCCTTGAAGCCCCCCACCTTCCAGTAAGGACCCCATGTGGTCACCTATTTGGACTTGGGACTCTTTGTAAGACAATCACTTGTAACACTCACTTTGGAATAAATTATTTTTTGTTTTCCAACATGGCGTCTTTTTTTTCAGTAAAAGGACCTCCCACGGTGCCAACATTGGACTTTGGACTTTGAGCCCGCATTCCTCAGCAGTTTTGTCCCATCCTGAGCCCGCCATCCCTTTTTCCCTACTAGTCAGCGGTTTTCCACCCACGTCATGTCAGCGTCATGAAATGTCCTCTCTTTTCTTCATCTGAGCCCGCCATCCCTTTTTCCAACTGGTCAGCGGTTTCCCACTCCAAATCACGTGACCTTCCCATTTCCAGTCACTTCCGGTTCCGGTGACGTCATTTCCGGTTGAGCCTGCAAGCCCTTAGCAACCCCATGGTCAGCGGTTGCATTTCCGGTTAGCAACAGCGAGAACCAATCAGAAACCAGAACAGGGGGTGTGTATGCAAATTACCGTGGGAAAATTCTCTATCTGGGCCCCCTTTACTACTGACGTCACCAAAAAATACATGATTTTGTTCTAAGAAACATACTTAGTCAAAATAAGCACACAAAAGTAAAAATCTATCTTCTTACAAACGGAGAGGGAAAACCTGAAAAAAGACTGAAAAAAGATAGAAAATAGTCCGAAATACACTCCTCAGAAGACGGTTGCTATGGAAACGTCAATCATCATAGACACGTCATTGACACAGGAAAATTTTCTCTGATAAATGTTAGGAAAAGTGACGAGATTTGGTGATTATTCGTCTAGCCGTTTAAAAGTTACAATTCGTTAAAGTCAGCGCGCGCACAATGTGCCCCCCCCCCAGGGTTAATACGTCGCGCTGAGCTGTTTTTAATTAGTTTTTTAATTAGTTTTTTTAAATGTTAACAGCTTGTCAAATCATGCATCGTTTAATTTTCACAATCCTAACTCTTAACTAGCCTAGAGGCAGTTTTTCTGAGGGCAAAAATTGAGTTACACTTAATAACGGTAAAAGTAATTCGTTTGAATAATCGCTCCTGAAACTTATCATCACGCGCAAACAAATTTAAGCGCCTGTCATTTGCAAAACAAACGCTGAAAGGAAGTATTTGTGCCATGTGCCAAATTTGTTAACTCCTTACATGGTTTTACCCCTTTCTGAAAATTCAGGACTCACCGAACTACACCCAGGCTTGGCCCCTTAGTTAGGGTCGGATGAAAAGAGTCCTTGCAGCCTAATTTGTGACATGAGAGCTACGCCGAATTAAAATATTTCGTCTTCCCCCTTGTCCTGACTTAGAGCGAATAAAAAAACTCGTCCCAGTTTAGTCAGGAAACCTAAAAAGGACAATAAATAGCCAATTAAGTATACATGCCAGATCAAATATTGTCCTTGTGTTGTTTCTTGACCGTCTCAAAGCCTCCTTTCAGCCGAAATCGTTTACCTTCGAGTAGCATATCCAACAAGCGTTTTCGTATTACATCAAAAGAGAATATCAAAATCTTTTTTCGTATCTTCTTAATAGAACAAATTATGTTTCCTGTTTTTTCTTGTTAAAACAATCCTCCCCATGTTTCGCTTGAATAACAATCGCCAGTGGAAAGAAGACGCAAAAGGCGCAAATAGTAAATTAAATGTTCCTCGGTAGGTACGGTAACCCTGGCAGGTGGGACAACGTTTTCTCATATACGCACTTTGTCTCGTTTACCGGAGACGACTTTTTGCGTGTCATGTGTTACGTAACATCTGGTTTTTGGTTTAAAAACGACTAAGTCAACAAAATGTATAGTGAAGAATGTTCAAATCAAAGAAAAAATCGTAAGGAAAAAGGCGTAGTGAGGTCATGAATATTAAAGTTAGATTAAGGAATAATTATAAAGTAGGGTAAACTTTATCTCGGTCAGTAGAGCCAACTTCTTATCACATAAAGGCTCGGTAAAGTTGTCTCGAGGGGTTGAGTTACCCGAGACAACTTTTCTCCACATAAAGGGGCCCTAAGTGATCGTTTACGAGAGGACAAGGGTTCTAATTTTCGGGTCATCCGCTTATGGTAGTTTCATAGGTTTAATCCATGTGTGAAAAGCTGTATTGACCCACAATGCTGTATAATACCCGTCAAGTGGTTAAGAAAAAGTATTTCAAACTTTAAAACATTATACAAATGATTGCTGAAACGATAACAGTTGGCCTTATAAAGGTTTGTAAGGTGTCTTGAAATTCAGTTTGCTCCCTTGTCCCGCGATGAGATCCCAAAAAAAGCGTCGAATTTATGGTCGCTTACCAAAGATCAAAAACAGAGCGGGAAAATTTCAACCATTAGGCCTAAAAGTGGTCGCTTAGGGGAGATCGTCGCTTACGTGAGGTTCCAACAATAGTGAATTGACTGAGGAAATTTAGTTTTTTTTTTTAAAAAGTGGTTGCTTCGGTAGGTGGAAGTAAAGGGAGGTTCGACTGTATTAACAGTCACTCATCTCGCAAGCGTCATCTGCTGGCGAAACGAGGACGCAAAAAGACTTAATCAGCAAACGTCTGAATTGAAACTGTTGATCCGGGGCAATAGAAGAACAGTGCTAGATGTATGTCGTGTTATGATGTACGATTTTAAACTGCCGTGGCGCTTTGTTCAAGATGTTTCGATACCCGGCGGACCTTTGTTCTGATTTACATAGGAGACAGAGGAGGACAGATTACCTTAACTACTGATACGCATACTACGTCTTTTAAACTTAATTTTTGGAAAGCCACAAGTTCGTTGTTACTCAGTCCTTGCAAACTCACTCGCACAAATTCGTGGGCAAAAACTCCCTGGGCGTGTTCATGACTCGAGCGAGGTAAACTCAAGCTTTTCTATAAAATATAATTTTCAGAATAAGAAGGCCTAAAAATAAAAAAAAAACAAAAACAAAAACAACAACAAACCAAACAAACGAATAAACAAAAAAAATCAAAAACATTAGATAGCATCCTTTTCTTGGCACCAGTGTTGTTATCTTCTTCAGCAGACAACTACTTCGGCTGGGGAAGGGAGGATAGACTGAGGTGGTAAAAAAAGGAGGTGGAGGGGAAGGGGAGAAAAGGTGCATTCGTCTCTTTGCTCCACAGGATACTTACTAATCGTCCTGCTTGCATATGATCACGCTGCTTAGATTCTAGAGTTACCTGCGAAGGAGCCGACAGTTTTTGTGACTAAGAAAGACCCTCGGAGCAAGGTCAGGAGGAAAAAATCTACAGCTCTCAGTTTCAAATACTTGAAGATGAACTCTAACAAGAATAATGTTGCGATGGACTAGGGCAACATTAGCAATGCCTTGTAACATCCGTCCTGGCCGTCTACTAAGCAAGTCATGACCTGTAATGGTAGCCGTGTCCTCTCGTGTTACGAAACGTGAACAGTTAAACAATCTAGACTGCGAGTAGTCTCTAATTCTGGCGAACGTCTCCTCGAAATTTCGCGTGTGCGCGTGTGTATTTCGCCCGCACCATAGTCGCCATCGCGAAACATTTGCCAAACACACGCTTTGCTGAAATTGGGAAAAAAATTTTCATGTGCGCTTTAAATTTCCAGCACAATCCTACATCGAAGAAAATGCCGGGAACAATTAGATTTTTTTTTTCCTGTGGCAATATACACAACAGATCGCACCCACGACAACAATAACTGTCTTTTTACTCCTATTCAGATCCACCAAACATTACATACATCTCTCCTGACCGGATAGTAAACGAGACAGATATTGTGCCTCTGAACTGTACAGCAGATGGTAATCCAGACCCAAGCATCACCTGGACATCACCTAATGGTTCTAAGATCAGTTTTGAACCCACTTTTACTTTGAACATCACAAGTAAACTGGATGAAGGAGCCTACAATTGTACTGCTGATAATGGAGTTGGAACTCCTGTCACTGCAACAGTCAATATCATTGTACAACGTGAGTTAGCATCTACAGGTGCAATAAAAACCCTGCTTTATCTATACAACACGTGGTCTAAATCGGAAAAATGAGATTCGTTAAGCTTTTGAATATTAGACCAGTGATTTCTTAACCAAATTAAATGAGTAGAATATCAATTTAAGCCCTTGTTTCACTGTAGATTATCATCCAATAAAAACAAAACTGGAGACTAATTTGACTGATAACACTGTTGCTGTGAATGAAAGCTTCAACCTCATCTGTCAAGCACAGGCCAACCCACTTGCAAAATACCGCTTCTACAAAGGGCAAGAGAGTTTGTTTAACACTGCAGTTGGAAAAAACAGTGATAATTACACAACCTCAGTCAGTGAGAAAATAAATTGGGTGGACTTTAGCTGCACTCCATTCAATTATTTTGGTGATGGACCCACAGATACAATCTCAGTGAAAGTACACTGTAAGTATACCACTTAGTCATTATTTCTATAAGTTATACAGAAAATGTTTAACACCTCAATGACATCTAATGTGGCATTTTACATGGTACACAACCTCATCAGGTGAAAAAATAAATAAATAAATAAATAAATAAAGTCAAGTTCTGCTGCAGTCGGTTCACTGAACAATTATAGTGATGGACTCACACATATAATCACGTTGAAGGACGAGTGCACTATAATTATACCACTTGTTTTTCATGTACATGTTCAAGAATGATTTGTAGACATGATGTGTCTCTTTATCTTTTATCGCTTTTATCGTACATGTGTAATTGCCATGTGATAATTATGTCTGGTTATCTATAATTGCACTACATCAAAATGTAAATATTCCGTATTGGGCGGAGTCGCTTCGCGACTCCGCCCAATACGGAATCTATTTTCTCCCAACTAGCCGTCATTATAAAGCCGTAATGTCGTCTCAAAATCGAATTTAGTTTTTCATCGCGATCCATGTCCCTTTTTTCGCGAAAAAACTATAAGCCAGAACAATTATTTCTGTTGATCAAAATAGAAATTCTTACTTGTCATGAAGATTTGCACGCGCGATACTAACTTACGAAAACAGTTGTGGTTTAGCAGCAAAATGTTTGAATTTTCCGCTTTTTCAACCCAAAATTGCCTTATGAAACAAACTAAACTCTTTCAGCGCATTTACATAATTTTATTCAAACGACGGTGATCGACAAAACAATAGAATAACCTGTCAATTAACTTCTTTTCCAGGTTAAAACTGGAACACAAATGATAACGCAATTATAGCGCGCGCATCGCGAAATAAAAACGAAAAACAAACTGTTTTAAGGTGATTCCATTCAATTGCATTGCGCATCCTTTCTGCGCATCATTTTTTGCGTGATTAGCGCGCGCACTAGCGCGCGCGCGTTCGGAACTTGATAGGTTTCCTATGGAATCTGAGCTGAGAAATAAATGGTCGTTTTCTCCCAAACGAACTCGGTGACCCCACTTTTTTATTCCATTTATTTAAGGAAAATACGACTTTACATGATATATTCAAATTTGAAGAATTTTTCATTATTCAATTTTGAAATATTCCGGTTGATTCACTGTTTCAGTCAGATTTTAGGCGTTTCACTGCAACCGTGCAGACGCTCGATTTGCCTATAATTTCAAAGTAGTTTAGTCGTTACGGCAATTTTAAGACGTTTTATTGTAACGTTGTTCTTCTATCATAAGAATAATGCTTATATTTCATTGCTAGTAATAACTTTGTTGAAGTAATGGGTGTCTCTAGTACAAGGATAAGTTTTTTAAATATTGCTGTCTAAAGATAACAAAGTACCTATATACTACAGTCCCGTAGCGTGAAATCAGACAAGGTGACCCCCTCTTTTTATTTAATTTTTTTAATGTACTAGGTGTAGTTAGTAACTGTGCAAAGTTTCAACAAATTCTCATTACAACTTCTTTTTCGATAGAATCACCTTAAGGACGTTTGCGCCAGTTGTTTCTGCGCATCCTTACTGCGCACAAAATTCACGTCGCCATGTCATGCCACGTCATGCATTGAGCGCGCGCGCTGTTGAAGAAATGTAGAGATCTATAGCGCTAGTGCGCATTTTAATATCTATGCACGGGTTTAACTCTCTTAAGGAGGCTGGCAACAGTTTTTTTGGCCTTGGAGTGTATCTTTTGAAATCAAAATTTCGCATAGAAGATGAATTTCGATTTCATGGATACTACAACACCTTTTCGACATATGACCAAAGTTTATTTTCTCATTGGTTTCCTAGCAACAGCTGTCACCATAACAACGGTAATGGACAACCCCTGATTTTAAATAATGTCGAATATCTCGAAAACTAGTCAGACACTTAATGACGTAACTTGAACTATTTGAACTACTCAACCTACACAACTTGTATGCGAAATTAAAGAAAAATCTGTAAGAGCGTTTTCAAGTAAATCATGATTCATTTTTTACGGGCTGATTTTGGTCATTCCTGTAATTTTCTCCAATATTTCAAGAAAGATAAAATTTAACACTTTCTCTTTTCAGTTGAAAGGTCTTTTATGATAGCAAAACATTCTTAATGTACCTTGAGCTTCCTAGGTGGCTGCGATTTTAAGATATTTATATTTATAAACTGCTAAAATGCAGCACAAATCAGTCCAAAAGTTCGTAATTTGCATAAATAGAAATATTTCTAAACTGCCCTTACAGATATTTCTTTTAAATTGATTGCCGTTAGAATAGTAATACTTTTTAATGTTCCAGTGAGTTTTAGGCTGAATAATCATTTCGTTTATTAGATAAGAAAGCTGAATCTCGGTCAAGTTTCAGTCGTTATTAACTTTCAACGAGCAACAGTTTATTTTGTTTCTCCTGGTCTATTTCACGGTTATTCACGTGCAATGAATACTGATTTATACGGCTGCGCTTGTGACCTCTCGTGCGTTTATAATTCTTTCTCATAATAAAAAAAATATATTCGTTTTCTGAGCTTGTTTCTCGTTATTTTTCGGCCCCAGTGTAATGCTGTCGTGGGCGTTAATATGTATGCAATCCGTAATTAAAAATGCTAAAACGTCATTATCAGTAAGGGTTTTTTAAAACAATTGACAATAAAAACTAACGGTAAAAATTCACGACGTTTCGACCGCTCTTCGGTCATTATCAAGCGAAATGTTGAGAATAAGAATTTGCATAGATATATAAAGTGACAAAGGGGCAAAAATATGTAAGGAAAATGTATGAAGTAAAATATGTAAAAGTAGCTAAAAGTATGTGTAAAAAGAATTTGTTAAAACAACAAAAGCATGCAAAAACTAACTATATAAAGACTAATTATTTAAAAACTAATTATTTAAAAACCTTCGCACGAATTGAGTCGGTCTGTACATTGAAACTTGGTCTCAGTTCATGGATAAAAAAACACTATGCTGGATCGTGCGTTTCGACTTTCTTCTAACTGGGCCTACTTCTCTGAAGAATGCGATCGTCTCAAGTTGTTGTTCTCCCGTCTTAAACACCCAGATAAGCTAATAAATTCCACCATTACACGCTTTAGTGCCGTCAAAGCCACTGAACAGCCGTTCCTTCACCAACGGATAACAATAGTCCAGAGCCCGTTCGTGTTGTTCTACCGTTCAAAGACCAAGCCTCAGCTGATATTCTTTGCACCCAACTGAAAGACCTTAGCCAGAAAATTAACACCGCCATCCAACCCGTTTTCTTCAGCCACAAAATTGAGCGAGACCTGAAATTACGTGAAGTCAAGCCGCCGGTCGTAAACCAGCAGTGCCTAGTTTACCTTTTTAAATGTGACCTGTGCGATCAGGTTCTGTTGGTTTTACATGCAGGCACTTGCATCAACGCGTCGAGGAGCACAAGAGCGTGTCGTCGTCTATTGGCAAGCATTTTCGCTCGGAACATTCTCTGGCCCCTAAGGATCTTAACAAGAATTTTAAAATTCTAAAGAAATGTAAAAACAAGTTTGACTGCCTCATTTACGAAATGTTTTTTATCCATGAACTGAGACCAAGTCTCAATGTACAGACCAACTCAATTCGTGCGAAGGTTTTTAAATAATTAGTTTTTAAATAATTAGTCTTTATATAGTTAGTTTTTGCATGCTTTTATTGTTTTAACAAATTCTTTTTACACATACTTTTAGCTACTTTTACATATTTTTACTTCATACATTTTCCTTACATATTTTTGCCCCTTTGTCACTTTATATATCTATGCAAATTCTTATTCTCAACATTTCGCTTGATAATGACCCAAGAGCGGTTGAAACGTCGTAAATTTTTACCGTTAGTTTTTATTGTCAATTAAAACGTCATTCGGTATTTAAAGACTAATTGAAAAGAGTCTCCAGGAAGAAGCTCAGAAGACGAAAATTGTTTATTATTATGAGAAGGAATTATAAATGCACGAGAGGACACAAGCACAGCGTGTATAAATATTCATTGCACGTGAATAACCGTGAAATAGACCGGGAAAAACAAAATAAAATTGTTGCTCGTTGAAAGTTAATAACGACTGAAACCTGACCGAGATTCAGCCTTCTTATCTAATAAACGAAATGTTTATTCAGCCTAAAACTTGCTGAAACGTCGAAAAGAATTATTATTCTAACCGCAATCAATTTAAGAGAAAAATCTGTAAAGCCACCTAGGAAGCTCAAAGTACATTGAGAATGTCTTGCTATTATAAAAGATCTTTCAACTGAGAAGAGAAAGTGTTCAGTTTTACCTTTCTTGAAATATTGGAGAAAATTGCAGGAATGACCAAAATCAGCCCGTGCAAAACGAATCATGATTTACTTGAAAACGCTCTTACCGATTTTTCTCTAATTTCGCATACAAGTTGTGTAGGTTACGTAGTTCAAATAGTTTAAGTTTCGTCATTAAGTGTCCGACTAGTTTTCGAGATATTCGACATTATTTAAAAGGAGGGGTTGTCCATTACCGTTGCTATGGTGACAGCTGTTGCTAGGAAACCAGTGAGAAAATAAACTTTGGTCATATGTCGAAAAGGTGGTGTAGTATCAAGGAAATCGAAGTTTATCTTCTATGAGAAATTTTGATTTCAAAAGATACACTCCAAGGTCAAAAAACTGTTGCGAACCTCCTTAAATATTCGGTGACCCCACGTCTACGTTTTGTAAAAAACTGAAGAAAATCTGTGTTGTGGAAGTTTGATTTTTTTCAACTTTTCTGCCCTCGCATCATCGAATTCCGCTATTATATTAACTGCACGGTGTTCGCAAAAGCCCATCTTAAAGGTTGAGTTTAACTGAAAGGAAGTCGCCAGTTCAAATTACTGACTTGACAGACCCACTTAAATAAAATTTGACTAAGAAAGTGGGTCTACAACAAACCATTTTTAATACTGTTTAACTAGCAACCACTGTGGCCATGTCAAGTTACGAGGACCGATTTGTCAAAATTGGGGTAGTTTTCCACGCGCTTTATTTCGAAAACGAAGTCGGTGACCCCCCATTTTCTTTGCATTTCTGACATAAGTAACTCATTATCTGACTGTCGCAAAAGTATCAAAAAAATCTGTATTGTAGAAGTTTTTCGCGCGAACGTCCTTAAAGAAACATATACAGCTTTAAAGCTTTAGCACTCACATTTTCGGCAATCTGTCACGGTAAGCCTCGGGCGAGTGCTTCTCCCTACTTCTTGAGTGCTCTTGTCACTTCCTTGCGTGCTTTATCACAGAACAAAGCACGGTTTTGGCTTTTTTATTTGTTTTATAATATAGCTTTGCTCACATTTGTAAAAAAATTGGCTTCATTTTGCAAGAAAACAAATTTTATTCATAGCTTACAAGCGCGCGCAAGACAGGTTCTCAGCTTCCGGCCCAGCGCGCGCAAAATGGCGTCACGGGTTACCCCGTGCATCTGTACTCTGATAAAGCACGCTATTTCAACCAAACTTTATTATAACACAAAACAACGCCGTCTTAAAGCAATCAAAAGAGACCACTGGATCGCGATAATTAACAAATAAAAAAGCCAAAACCGTGCTTTGTTCTGTGATAAAGCACGCAAGGAAGTGACGAGAGCACGAAAGAAGTGTAGGGTGAACACGAGCCGCAGGCGAGTGCTTCTCCCTTCTGCTTCTGTTTTATAATATAGCTTTGCTCACATTTGTAAGGAAACTGGCTTTTGATTGCAAGAAATCAAGTTTTTTTCATGGCTTGCAAGCGCGCGCAAGAAAGGTTTTCAGCTTGCCAGTGTCGCGACTGAACATTGAATTTCATATTTTCATTGTTTTTTACGCATTGCATGCCTATCAGTTGTCACGTGATAAGCAGTTTTGTAAGCGACCTCGTGGTTGTCGCCATGTTGTGAAACTTGTGAAATAAATGGATGGTTTACGGCAATTTACAGTCCTCGTTTTGGTTGTGTTGGATGTTTGAAGCGACAGTTTATCTGGTCCTTCGACGACGGATGGTTAACCAGTGGAGAAAATCGTGGTATTGGTGAACATTTTGTGGAAATGGAAGGAAACTTGATCGAATTTGGCGATCACATGGATCAACCATCGCAGAGCATGGATGTGGAAAACGTACAGTCGACGGAGGTGAGTCAACCGGTGAACTTGACATTGAAAAATAAGAGGTCTACAGTTAAAAGAAAGATTACCATTCATTTGAAAAGTTTGGCAGCTTTGATAGAACAGTGTGGTAGTAAAACTCGCATTAATCGAATTATGGCTGACTTGAGGTCATGTTTACAACAAGCTGAGGGATTAAACGTTCAATATTTATCGTTTGTACCCGAGATTGAACACGATAAAGTACTTGAATGGTATGATTTTTTTGAGTTCGCTCGAGTTAACGAAGCATTAGATGAAGCAGTGGTCCATTTAGAGGAGCGTGCGAGCGAAGAAGCGTCAGTAGTGAGTTCGAATGTTAGTCGTAAATCCAAGGCTTCGCACAAGAGTGGAAAGGATCCAATTTCAGCTAAAGCGAAAGCAGCAGCGGCTCAGGCATACGTTAGAAAGCAAAAGGAAATTGCAAAGGAAAAATTGCGAGAGATTGAAAGTCAAGCAGAGCTGAAAAGGAAATTGTTGAGATCTAAGGAAGATGAGCTGATTTTGGAGTCCCTTGGGAGAACAACCTGTAAAGTTGATGGGAGGTATCAAGTTGGACTTATTTGGAGAGATTCAAATAGCGATTTGCCAGACAACAGAGCTGTTGCAGAGAAGCGTTTACACTTGTTGGAGAAACGCCTTGAAAGTGACCCAGAGCTGAATGCCAAGTACAGATAAACTATAGATGATGATGTCCAGAAAGGATACACCAAGAAGCTGTCTGAACGAGAATCGTCAGAGCCTACTACCCGTGCATGGTATTTACCGCACTACCCGGTGCTACATCCCCACAAACCTGGAAAGGTGCGTCAAGTTAGTGATGCAGCAGCCAAATATCAAGGCACTTCTCTAAATGACCATCTGTCCTCTGGGCCTGACCTTTTGAACTCATTAGTTGGTATACTAATGCGCTTCCGCCAAGAGTTGATAGCTATGTCTGCTGACATCGAAGCCATGTTCAATCAAGTGGCGGTTCCTGAAGAAGACCAATCTGTTTTGCGTTTTGTCTGGAGACGAACTCTGGAGGACAGGGTGGATGTGTACCAATACGTCAGGCACGTTTTTGGCGCGAAGTGCTCCCATACATGTTCTAATTATGCGTTGCGACGAACAGCTCAAGACAATAAGGATTCCTTTCCTTTGGAAGCGGAAGTAGTGGAGAGGAACTTTTACATGGATGATTTATTCAAATCAGTACCATCCCTATTGGAAGCATATAGTCTTCAAGTTGGACTAGTGAATTTACTTTCACTAGGTGGATTCAGACTGACAAAGTGGATATCAAATGAAAAACATTTGCTTAACGCAATCCCTGTGGAAGAACGAGCACAGTCAGTGCGCACTATCGGAGAAGAAGGCACTCTGCCTGCTGAGAGAGCTCTGGGAGGGATTTGGGATGTCCAGAAAGACGTTTTCTTATTCAAGATCAAGCCAAAGGAGTTGGCGGATACACGGCGGAAAGTTATCAGCCTCACAGCTTCGATCTTTGACCCAATTGGCTTTTTAGCCCCATTCATTGTCTGGGCAAAGATATTTCTTCAGTCGTTGTGGAAACTTCGTCAAGGTTGGGATGAGAAGATTCCGGAAGAATTCCAGCAAGAATGGTCCGCTTGGCAGAAGGAACTGGAGAGTCTAGCGGAATTCTCAGTACCACGGTTCTATCGCCTTTTCATGGCTTCACCCATTTCCATTCAGCTACACTTGTTTGGTGACGCAAGTGAGAGAGCATTCTGCGCTGTTGCATACTTTCGATTTGAGTATCCTGGTGGAGAGAGACAGTGTGCATTTGTAGCTGCGAAGACCCGTGTTGCTCCTGTTAAACCACTGAGTATTCCAAGACTGGAACTGCAAGCAGCAGTTCTTAGTGTACGTTTGGCGATCATGATCCAGAAAGAACATGACTATGAGATATCCTCAACCCATTATTGGAGTGACAGTACTGCTGTTATTGGTCAGATTCGTGGAGAGTCGAAGCGACATCCTGCCTTCACTGCCAACAGACTTTCTGAAATTCTTGATGCTTCAGAACCGCAACAATGGCGTCACTGCCCTGGTAAACTTAATCCTGGGGACGATGGTTGCCGTGGCTTGAAAGCAGATGCAATTACTCTGAACTGCCGCTGGTTAAATGGTCCAGCATTTCTTCTACTGTCAGAAGATCAGTGGCCTGAAGATATCCCGAAGTCAAAGTTCACCACTGACATGACTTGTGAAACACCAGCTGAGATTAACCTGTCAGCTGCGGTTGCTAGGAAACTCAGCCCTGAGCTCATGGACTTGTCCCATTGCTCATCGTTTGTTAAAGTTTGTCGAATTACTGCTTATGTGCAACGATTCATTCGGAATTGCAGAGGAAGAAAGACAAAAATGGAAACGAAGATTGATCCATTGGAGGTTCAAGAAATTAAGGAGGCGCAATTGATGTGGATCAAGTCAGTTCAAAGAGAACCATTTCCAGCTATGTCGTCTTGTGATCATGGACTGCCACAAGAAGCTCAAACCATGAAGGTACAGAACACGTTCGGAACGAACTGAGATTATTGTATTGGATACAGCATTCTCGGTCTACTGTGAGGAAAGTCCTTAATGACTGTTCAGTATGTAAGAGAAGAAGAGTCAAGCCACAACCCCCTTTGATGGCAAGCCTCCCGAAAGATTGGTTGCAAGTAGCTCCACCCTTTTCGAAGGTTGGCGTTGACTATTTTGGGCCACTCATGATCAAACACTCGCGCAAGCAAGAAAAACGCTATGGATGTCTCTTCACGTGTTTGGTTACAAGAGCGGTACATGTTGAGGTTGCGCGGTTATAGGAGACCGATTCGTTCATCAATGCACTCAGAAAATTTGTGGCGAGACGTGGACCACCATCGGACATCTATTCTGATAATGGCTCTAATTTTCTGGGAGCTGACCGAGAGCTAAAGCAAAGCTTGCAGGAATGGAACCAGTCACAAATTGCTGACTTCCTGTCTCAGAAGGAGATTCAGTGGCATTTCAACCCTCCAGCCGCACCCCACTTTGGTGGCATATGGGAACGTTTAGTCCAGTCTTGCAAGAAAGCTCTCAATGTTGTCCTCCATGGTCAAGTGGTGACAGATGAGGTCCTGGAGACAGCATTTGCAGAAACAGAGGCCCTTGTGAATAGCAGACCCCTTACCGAAGTCAGTTCTAGTAGCAGTGATTTGGAAGCCATCACGCCGAACCACTTCCTTATATCCCGTGCGAATCCTGTGCTACCCTGTGGTGTTTTTGCAGACAAGGAGATTTCCAGTAAGAAACGGTGGAGGCAGACACAAGTCATTATCAATCAAGTCTGGGTAAGGTGGTTACGAGAATATCTGCCAACCCTGATTGCTCGAAAAAAGTGGAATCAGAGCACACGTAATGTCAAGGTTGGAGACTTAGTTCTGGTTGTCGACGAGATGACCCAAAGGGGAGACTGGCCCCTTGCTCGTGTCATGGAGATCTTTCCTGGAAAAGACGACACTGTCCGCGTTTGTGAAGTGAAGACGAAAGCTGGAGTGTATAAGAAACCAGTCGCGAAGCTGACGCTGTGTCCTACCTAATAAATTAGCTGAACACTGGCGGGAGAATGTCGCGACGGAACATTGACATTTCATATTTTCATTGTTTTTTACGCATTGCATGCCTATCAATTGTCACGTGATAAGCAGTTTTGTAAGCGACCTCGTGGTTGTCGCCATGTTGTGAAACTTGTGAAATAAATGGATGGTTTACGGCAATTTACAGTCCTCGTTTTGGTTGTGTTGGATGTTTGAAGCGACAGCCAGAGCGCGCAGAATGGCGTCACGGGCTACTCCGTGCATCTGTACTCTGATAAAGCACGCTGTTTCAACCAATCAGAGCGCGCGTGATATCGAAACTTTATTATAATTCCTTATAAGACCTTGTATTTTTCGATATGAACAAATCGGACGTGCCCAAGATAGACACGTTAGGACCAAGTAAAATAGCATTCTATATTTCTAGCATTCTATTTTTTCTATATTTTATATGAAAAAAGCGTTTGTTATATGTGTTGCAAGCCATCGATTGTGTCCATTCCTTCGGTTTCATGTGAGCATCTTAGAAACCAAAATCGGCTGAGTGTTAAACTGTACTTTTTATTTATTACTTCACTTTGTTTTAAAGTAACCAAATGTATTTAGTGCAAGATCGTTGCAAACTTAGGTAGGGAGCGTGTCTTCGTCAGACTCTTTGGGTTTAATTTGCGTAAGATAAATGAAACCTTTAGCGGTTCTCAGTCACCTAAGAATCTTTGTTATTACCTTTTACTTTTTGGCCCATGAAATCTTGTAAAATCAGAATTGTCCTTGGTCATTCCCTTTACTCATCTGAAAGCCGTGCTGCTCTGTCTAGAGTGCAGACTTTTTGATGTCATTTCAAATTCGAATCTTTCTGTTCTGCAAGCGTTTATTGATTTTGTTCCTTGTTATTTTTTAAAACTGGCAGATTCACCACAAATCGTCACTGTTCCATTAACTCAACACGTTGTCGAGGGCAATGGAGTCACCCTGTTTTGCAGTGCAACTGGCAATCCACAGCCAAACATTACTTGGACCAAACAAGGAAGCAACATTGTACTCTCTTCATCTGAGACTCTTATTCTGACAAACCTGATGAGAGGAGATAATGGAGCAGTTTACATGTGTAAAGTGCAAAATATTCTCGGATCACAAGAAGCTAATGCCACGATTACTGTGTTGTGTGAGTATTCTTTATGAAGTAAATGGTGGTAGGGTGTATCCAAAAATGTTTGCTCCACTTTTTTTGAGTAATGCATTGTGTACACATTCGTGATGTGTAGAAATGCCTTTTTTTTTTCGTTTAATCATTTTGTGTTGTCTAGAAATCGCAGAATTGAAAAAAGAAAACATGAAATCACAAGCAGAACTGGAAATGTGTTTTAATTATCTCAGCTTTACGACCGACCATGATTATATCGCCGTCCTTTTGCTTTTCTACCCTGTATTTTAAGGAGATTTCCTTTTGTTTCTTTTTACATCTTGGACAAAAACTCATTATGGCTTATTTGGGTCAGGTTTTACTGATCATCCATCACTCAGTCCTTTTCTTTGTGAGAGATTTTGGTCTTTGTTTAGTAGAGCGTGACGTCATTTTCTTTATATTATATTTCTCTTCCAGATCCACCCACTGTGACAATCCAACAGTGTTCTTCTCCTCCAGTAAGTGAGGGGGACAAGGTAACACTTGATTGCAGTGCGACTGGTAACCCTGTTCCCAATGTTACATGGATCAAAGGAAGCAAAGTTGTATCATACAATAAGAGGCTCGTCATTCCAAATATTTCACGAAGTGAATCTGGCAGTTATGAGTGCCAGGCTTGGAATGGCGTCGGGAACAATGACACCAAGTCTTGCACAGTAGATGTACAATGTGAGTTGCATTTTTAATTAGGGGAATTGTCTCGTTCTCAAGTGTGATTGGGGTGGGTATCGATGTCACGGCAACACCTGGCTATTGAAAATTAAATTTTAACTAGGAGATTTTTTCAATTTTCTATTATATATTTATCATAACGTTTACTTCTTATATTTGAGACAGCGAAAACATTCATAAATTTATACTCGTTCAGTTTTATCAGCTTTGTGGTTTTAGTAATTTGTTGTCACTGTGACAAGTGTTTGCACTTGGACCATTTTTGTTCGTAATGCCTGTGGTCCTTTCCTAGAAGAGATCAGTTACAAGGCTGAAACGCAATTGTTAGGGCAATTTCAAGTCAGGCTTTAAGTCTGTGCACCGTGACAAGGAAAATGGCCATAACATTGCTTGCCATAAAACCAGTACGTCGACAGGCTTGCACATGACTCCGACTGTGATTTTTTTTCTTAATTAAGAAATACCAGTTCCTTTTAGTGTTTTTTTTTCATCACCAGGAAGTATCTTTAGTTTCTAGATTTACAGGCTTTTTGAAAATTTGCTGTCAAATTATCAGAAATGGTTCATTGAGGCCAGTAAACAAATTGATGAATCAATGATTCTCAGCACTAAATCTGTGTTACTCAGGTGTGACTTTGAATGCTTCAAACACTATTTTTGCACCGTTTAATTTAGGTACAGTCACTTGAGCCTTTCTGCTTTGTTCGTTGTTTGAAAGCAAGTCTAAAAATACAAAGCAACTATGTTAATTTAAGAGCCGTTGTTAACCTGCATAAAATGAGATGATGATCTGTCACTGCTTCTGGCCTTTTAGAACAAAGAGAACTCGGACGAAATAATGCACTTCTAATCTTCTAAAATTTTCCTTCCACAATAATTTCTTTGCACATTTCTTCACAAGGTAGCTGCTACGTAAGTTCTGCAAGTAACAGTTTTGTATTTATTTCCATTGTTTCTTATTTAAAGTTTTACTTTGCGCTGTTCTTTGTAGATCCCCCTAAGTTAACAGTCAAACCGTTATCTCAACAAGTTGTTGAGGGCAATGAAGTCACCTTGTTTTGTAATGCCACTGGTAATCCACTACCCAGCACAGCTTGGACTAAAGAAAGAAACAACACTGTACTCTCTTCATCTGAGACGCTTCTTCTGACAAACCTGATGAGAAGAGATAATGGAGAAGTGTACAAATGTAAAGTGCAAAATATTCTTGGCTCAGACGAAACTACAGCCACGATTTCTGTGTTGTGTGAGTATTCTGTTTTTAAAGAGAAACAAAACATTTAAATTTTGTTTTACCTTGGTTTGAGTAACGTATAATGTGAACACACGTTGATATGGGTAACTTTTGTTTAATCATTACGTTGTCTGGTAACCGTGTAGTTTTTGTTTATCTTACGTCTGAGCTGCCAGTTTTGGAATGTGCAATGGAAGCTGAGAGGAAAGCAAGACACGAAGGAAATGCGAATCTCTTTTAATTTCTCTAGCTTAGCTACCCAAGATTTTATTGTCGTCTTTTGGAGTTCTGTATGTATGTATGTATGTATGTATGTATGTATGTATGTATGTATGTATGTATGTATGTATGTATGTATGTATGTATGTATGTATGTATGTATGTATGTAGGTAGGTAGGTAGGTAGGTAGGTAGGTAGGTAGGTAGGTAGGTAAAACAAAATAGTGAATTTAAATCTTCATCGGCTATTAGAGTGCTCAAAAGTTAACACTAGAGCAATGAATAAGTAGAAGTGAGGTGCTGGATTATTTGGTCCAAGACATTTGGTTGCTACTCAGAGTTTCATGCTTCTTCCGAAGCAATCATCAGGCAACTGCCACAAATAACGGTTACAATGTTTTAAAAATACAGAACAATACACACTAGGTGTGGCGCATGGCGCGTCAAGCGGGATCTTCTCGCTAATTAAGTGATGACATTTTTCAGCAGGAATTTCATAGAATGCCTACAGCACGATGTTAGCTCGTTTCTGTTATTGAGTGTTGACATTTCAGGTTTACAAATTATGAAATATTTCTCCCACAAACACAAATTACATTTCTTACTAACGTTCGAGTAAGATCGAGCTTGTTTTACTTTACGCCATTTGATGTCGAACTTAATGCTTTGGTCTTTTAGGCTCCATACGTGCTTACTGAGCTCGGTAGCGTTCCTGTACAGTTCGTTTCGAAATGAGCATATATGGTTTCTATATCTTAATTTAAATGTGGTGTCGCAAAGCCCGATGTATGTTTCTCTTGTGGTTGGTGTAGTAACTTCAGCTTGGTATACGATGTTTTGGGCGTTGCAGTTTCCATCCATGGGGCACGTGTTTGGTTTCCGGCAGTTACAATTTTTGTTTTCTTCCTCATTGTGTGTGGATTTGCTGTATGTGTGTGTGTGTGTGTGTGTGTGTGTGTGTGTGTATGTATGTTCTGTGTTATGTTTCTTAGAATTTTTTCTTTTGGAAGCGTCTTTATTTGTGGACTGAAACTTATCATTGCCTGTCTGGGATAGTTTTACTAATCAGTTCTGGAATTTGTTTTCAAGAGCGTTATACACCTGATAATTGAGTCGTAACTTTAAAACTGCTTTAATTCATATTTTTCTTTCAGTTGGACCAAGTGTAACAATCCATCAGTGTTCAACTCCAGTTACTGAGGAGGATAATGCAACACTTTATTGCAATGCTACTGGTAACCCTGTCCCCACTATTACGTGGATCAGCTCAAGTACAAGGGCAACTATTTCATACAAGGAGATGCTTGTGATTGAAGCTATTAAACGGAATGAAGCTGGTAGTTACGAGTGCCTGGCTTCGAATGGCATCGGGAGCGATGACACCAAGTCCTGTACAATTGATGTGTATCGTAAGTAAATATTTGCAATCATGTGATGTGTTATGAACGTATTTAAGAAAAAACGGTATAGCTGTAATCTTAAAAGTTACTGGGTGCGCTTTGGACAAATCAACAGCATAGACGTTATTAAAATAAGCAGCTGTCTGATCAGTGCCACTTCAAACAGATCGGACATTTGTGTTAAGTGATAATCACTTGAAATCACTTGACCTTCCTCACAGCTTTGAACGCGCGAAAGGGTCCACCCTTAGTGTTAATGAGCAGCACTAGGGGCTCTACTAGCATTTGTTCCTGTAGACAAAATCCTGAGTGTGACCATTAAATGATAGCAGTACCTTGCTTTCTGCTGCTCTTAGCCTTTTTAACATTTTAAAAACATTTTACTTTAATTTTTAAACATTTTATTCTTCTTTGTTTTGTTTTAGATCCTCCAGAAGTTAGGAAACCTCAAAGACTTGTACACCTAGTAAACATTTCAGAAAGTATCACTATTGAATGCCTAGCAGATGCCAGCCCTGGTGCACAGTACACATGGAAAAAAGCAGGGAGTGGATTTGTCGTCAACAACAGAAATCTTCAGCTTAATAACGTCAATGATAATGATGGTGGATATTATACTTGTACTGCAGAAAATAGCCTGGGTTCTGACAACTTCACTATTTTGGTTAAAGTTACAAGTAAGTCTCATTTCTCTTTTCTGGCTATCGTTTCAAGCATTGTGTGTGCTTCACATTGTCTTGAAAACAAAATCCGAAATAAAGGACTTCAAAACCTGCAAAAACAGGTTCTTAATCCACTAAGTTGTTATATGTGGGATCTTACTTTGTTTTTGGTTCATCCTGTGATGGTATTGATGGTTTGTACTTTCATCTAAGTTGATCATAACAAACTTAGCCTAGAGAAGTGGTCAGTAGTCCTTTTCTGGACATGTTCATTTTGTTGATTATGTTTTTAGGATATGAAATTCCACTTGAACTGACTGTGCAGTCGCTGAATGGAGAAAATGTTGAATATAAGCCAGATCATGACGACCTGAACAGTCCAGCTGCAAGAGAATTTGTGGATAAATTTGAAAAAGAGGTTTTTATATTCGTTCTTATATTTTTATGGACAACAATTTAGGACATAAATTCTTGAGCCACTCGGCGCCCTGGATGCCGCTACGCCTTTCCCCACCCAATGACCGAAAAGCATCTGGGGTTTCTCGCAGGAACTATCAAATTCTGTAGAGGGGGAGAAGACGGCATGGTGTCTCTATTTGTCCGGGGTGTAGTTATACTTGCAGCTATCTACGCGTGTGATCAGAGGATAAAAAGAATGCCCGCAGTCACTAACTAACAAAAACAAAACAAAATAAAACCTCGTATTTAAGAGCTGCATGTCGGTTTGAGAACGAAACGTGAAAGACACAGATTTTGGTTAATATTTGCATGCACTGTTTTTGCCTGTCAGGGGAGATTATTTGATTACAATGGTTCCGTGTCTTCAGTTTGAATACTTTCAACGACAATTGCATGCGTTGGCTTGTATTGGCATGCGTTGACATGCGTTGTTACCATGCCAACATGCCTAGTCATACGTTGTTACGCATGACATACCTAGTCATACGTTGTTTCACATGCCAACGCATGCGTTGGCATGTGCGTTGGCATGCATTGTTACCGAGTACAATAATAATCCATCATACCATGATACCTTTATACCTTTCAGATTAAGAAAACGTGTGCCACGAATTTAAATGAATGTACAGTCAAAGTTACTGGATTGAGGTTCGTAACGTGGTGGCTTGAGCTTTCTATTTTAAAAGTTTAAAAGGTCTAATTTTCTTTGTAATTTTCCTTATTTTTGGATTGATAGAAGGGGCAGTGTAATTGTCTCTTTCATCCTGTTCTTTACGACTCCTGTCACGACAAGTGAAGGAATTGCTCAACTGAGTGCTGCTGCAAACAATGGAAGCATTGGTCCCTACACAGTAACAGCTTTGAAAATTGTCCAGAGAGTGGAACCCACTAGCACACCTTCTACATCACCAACAAGCAGAACTACAACAGAGAAAACGACAACTCCAAGCTCAGGTACATTATTTTGCAACATAATATCTTGTGTTATGTAAGGATTGTTTGGCCCACAACCACATTCTGTTTATTTGGATTTCTGTTTGACGAAAGGCTTAGACCTTCACTATGCTACCAATTCTATAAGTAAGTTTTGTGTGATCGCCAGGGTGAGGAAAAAGGACCGTTGGTGATAGTGACTGAGGCCCCGTCGATATGGAGAAGTACCCGAGACACCCCCCTCCCCCCCCGCCGAGACTAGTTTACAGAACATTTATATCACAACAAGTTGGCCTGGCTGGCCGAGACCTACTTAAATTATTCCGAAATCTTACTTTGATATTCAGGACCTCACCTCGCTGTTTTCCTTAAGATTTTTACGTTGATTTGATCACTGTAACTTTATATGTCTAAATTTTCCTTTTTCAGTATGCAGTTTGTTGTTTTAGTCGCTTTTAAACCAAAAACCAGACGTTACCTGACACGTGGCACGCAAAACGTCGTACTGGGTAGGCGAGGCAAAGTGTTTATATGAGAAAAAGTTGACCCGCCAGCCAGGGTTACCCTGGGTTACCCTACCTGCCGAGAGACAACTCGCCTCCTGCGAGTTGTCTCGCCTCCCCGAGACTAGATGGTGATCCTCATGTAAACGGTTCGTTGAACTTGTCGAAGAAATCATTGTATTGAGAGGGGTATGTTCAAGCTGTCGTTTATTGTCAAATGAATTGTTATACCTACAGCAGCAACACGTAGGCAGAAGACATGGCTGGAACCATTGGTATTTAGATCTTAGAATTACTACACGAGATCACAAAACGACATATTCACATTTCGCATAAACACTAGAAAGATAACCGTCAAAAAGGTTTCATTTTAACTGAGAGAGTTAAGAATTGTAGTGAAATAAAGTTGCGAGCGAGGTGAAAGAGGAGGAGGAGGGAAAAAAAATTGATAGACCACCTTTTAAATGCAACTTTTTTGTTCAGAAAACGGTATTATTAGAGCAGTAATTACTGTTGATTGTGATAGAAATCCTTACTCATAAAAAATTGTAAGTGCGATTTTTTGCAAACTCAAACTATGTCAACTATGCCA
Organism: Siderastrea siderea; assembly: GCA_964030785.1. Taxonomy (NCBI): domain Eukaryota; kingdom Metazoa; phylum Cnidaria; class Anthozoa; order Scleractinia; family Rhizangiidae; genus Siderastrea; species Siderastrea siderea. The sequence continues at coordinate 38,017,108 of OZ034975.1, forward strand.
CCGCTTCGTTAAAGAACTTTGCTCTTAGATGATGACGAACCCAGCTAAGTGCCGAAATGCCAACTACAAGCCCGTATTTGAGACATTTTCGCATCACAGTGTTGTCTCTAACGCAAACGAAGAATCACTGGATCGCGGTACTTGCTACTGATGGAGATGAAAAAATATTAGTTCCGTGTGTGTGCCTCAGCCTGACACTTATTTTCATACACTGTTTGGTTTCCTTAGGACAATGACATTTTGGTCGTAGTCGTTGAGAGTAAAATGTATAATTGCCTTATGACCTACATTTTTTCTCTTAGTCTTCCAGATGAACCTGGTGTGTTGGGGGAATCAAATTTTGACAAGGAAAATATTCAACCTAAATTTTCTCAAGAACGTTCTCACAGAACTTCTTGAAACTTTCCAGTTAACCACTTTACATGTGGCTTATTAGAGACATAAGGTAATTTTTTATAACGTTTAGGTCTAGATGTCGAGAAGATAGAAGATACGCCATCGCCGTGTTGTTATGGTAACACCGATGTTAAATTGATATTAAACTGGTCGGGTTGACTAGTTTAATATCCTGTTAAGCCACGGTTCGAAGAACCTAACCTTCGTTTAAAAAATCGGCCCCTCATGTTGGTTTTGATCTTTATTCTCGTTTTTTTTTTCCGACAGAAAGCGCATGCTCCTGTAATGATTCCATTTGGGGAGCTGTAACGGGAGTTCTTGTGTTTATCATCATTCTTCTCATTATTTACATAATCTGGCAGCATAAGAGAGGCAAGTCCTTTGTTCGTTTTTGTTTGAAATGTTTTGTTCCACTTAGTGCATGGCTTTAAACCTTTTTTTACTGAATAATGAATTTTATGTTGATTTGTAGGACTTCGGAACAAAGGAAGGTAATTAAGTTTGTTCTTTCATATGAAAGGCTTATGACGTATTTCATGTTCCCTTTGTTTGGTAACTGAAACATAGTTTTGTTGTGTTCGAGTGCAATTCTCCCAGTGCAGCTTAGTCTCCTTGCACTGTAAGTCCGCCCAGTAAGTCCATGTGTGCTAATGGGTTCGTGATCCACTGTGCAAACCTGACATAAACCGTTGTGAAATTAAACAATTAGAGAAGAGGATATATTCGCAGGGCAGTGAGGCAAGTGGCATTGAGATGTTTATGAGATGTTCGTTTTAATATACGCGGACTAAGATTTTGCCTTGCAACTTGATTGCTAAAACGTAACATTGTAGCAACTTGTATTACCTTTCTGGTTCACTATGTTATTGTATTATTAGACCGTGTGAAGTGCCCCTGGACGACAGAGGAGTCTATGACGTAAGTCTACGTGTCTTAGTAAGCTGATCTAGACAGATGGATCATATGGACATATGGAAAGTACTTTGCTAAAAGCCAGGTTAAACATTGCAAGTTACGAGAACTAATCATGGCATAGGACGTAATTATCTAGTTATACAGCAGTGGTATAGAACTGAAGTATGTTTAGCTTTTATTTTTGATTATTCTTTCTTGACCTACTTGTAAAGTGGCAGTTGTGTCCCTGCTTCCTTTGCTCTTAAAAATTTGTCGGGTTTAGCGCTACCATAGCTAAGCGTCCTTGACCATGTGTTTTGTCGAGTAAGTAATGACATATAGCATCTTTTGCACTAGGAGATTGCATATTTACTTCTTTCAGAATGAAATAGCAATGGACGACGTTGCGCCAACTAATGGTCGTCTAAGCAAATCTGCCAAGCAGTTAACACTGCCTAGGGGCGCCACATACATGGACCTAAACGAAACACCTCGAACTAGACGCGACCGCACAGATCAGTCAAGACCAAGCAACCCACAGCCGCAAGGAGCTGATTACGCACCACTTAATCCAAGGACACGTTCCTGGGAGGTGACAAGAGATCGCGTGACTATAGAAAAGATCATTGGTAAAGGTGCTTTTGGTCAGGTTTCCAAGGGAACAGCAATAGACCTTCCAGGAAGGCCTGGGAAGACATCAGTTGCTGTAAAAATGCTCAAATGTAAGAGATTTTTCTTCTCGCGATAACTTCAAGAGCGATAATTTCTCGGGATAACTTCAAGAGCGAATCTCTGCTGTATAGAGGTTGATTTCACCCACACTTTACAATAAATCTCCTCCGTTTATAAGCTGAATTATTCACAAAACTCTTCCAGGCTGGTTTAAAAGCAGTTTCTTTTTCAAATTTGACTAGCCTCATTTCTTTGATCAGCAAATGATGAATCTACTTGGGACAAATGCTTTTCGCTTATACAATTACCTAATGGAAGACTTTTGGAAAATCCAGAAAGGATAACTCGCAAACAAAGATGCTGTGATGTTCCCAATACTTTTCAGCTAACGTTCCCGAATCAGACAAGAAAGACCTGTTGTCAGAACTTGAAGTGATGAAGACGCTTAAACCACATCCACACGTCATCAAACTACTGGGCTGCGCCACGGAATCGGGTAAAGTAATAACATAAATTAGTATATTGGCATTTGTATGCTAATTAATTTTCGCACGATATCCTTCCACACATCGGACCTTGAGATTATATTTGTTGGAATTCACCGGCAGTAGGTCGCAAGAATATCAGAAACTTGTTTCAGAGTAACGCGAAGTTTCACTTAGCTTGGAAGCAAGCTCTTAAGAACTTTTATATCTCTCAGAGCCACTGTTGGTGTTGATCGAGTATGTGCCGTATGGAGATCTCTTAGGCTACCTCAGAAAGAGTCGTGGATTAAATGACACTTATTACAAAGACCCGGATATCAAACCACAAACCAGTCTGACGTCACAGCAGCTAATGAAGTTCGCTTGGCAAATCGCTGATGGGATGAGTTACCTCTCATCACGATCTGTGAGTGCATTTATTATGTTTATGTTTTCAACTGTTATCCATCTTGTTGCATTTTGTAAAAAGCAGCATAGATAGGTTGATTGAAAATTTCTCAGACAATTTTCACATCACTGGACACGAATTCGCACGAATTCTGCTAATGCAGCCAGTACCACTGTTTCTTAATTGCAATTGTCTTTAAATTCGCCGGGTATGTGTTAAAACACATAACCGGCGAATTTAACCCTATTCAGACCGGGCTTTTTTTGGTCTTCTGGGACCGGGGGGGGGGCTGATTCGGCCCCCACCTCTTAACTCCGAGAATATTCAAGCTATGAAAACGAAACTTAGAGGGCAGATAGTACATCCAAAACTGTTTCCTTTGAGGTCCGCAACATAAGCTGATGATGTCATGTGACGTAACAATTACGTCAGGCTCTAAAATGGCGGGCATCTTGGATCCGCCATCTTGGATTTCTTGATTTTTCCAGAACCTTTAAGAATTGCCAAAATTGACCAAAAAGTAACCGAAATCAATAAAAGAACACGAAAATGATATAATAATATATAACTTACTTCAGAAAAGTTATAATTTTTCAATGAAAAAGTGAAAATTCTAAAATCTAAAAAAAAGAGCTTGTCACAAAAAGTGGTTGCCATGGTAACGTCAAACTTGATGGACAAGCACTTGCTATGCCAAATTGTTGTCAGATAAATTTTAGGAAAAGTCACCAAGTTTGGTGGGTTTACCTTGCTTATGAAAAAAGTTATAAACCTCGAAAGTCAGTGCGGGCACAATCGCCCCCCCCGGTCTGAATAGGGTTAAAGATTAAAATCTGATCAAAAGATTAAAATCTGATCAAAATCTGATCAATTTAACCGGATTTTGTCAGTTTGATGGTTACTTTTCGGTTGTTAATAAACATCAATCCATACATCACAGCTACTAGCAACTACATCATGAACAAAAATAACAACAGAGCGAACAAGAAAAACAACTTCAAAACAACAAGGCAAAACATCAACATCAATTAGAGAGGATTGGACGTGAGTGAACAATGAGTACGACAACAACGACAACAACGACAACAAAATAAAATATGGGAAACTTGTCTATTTATTCCTATTTTGTCTCACGCAATATATATATATATGAGTTGAATACTTATTTCACGCAGTTATCATATACTAGATTTTGCGCAACAAAACTTCCTAAAGGTGTAATACGTTAGATAGCCCATGAAACTCTAAATAACGGTTGCTATTTTTCATCAAGAAGTCAGAATAACGCTGATACTTCTTTCAGATAATCCACCGAGATCTTGCTGCCCGTAATGTGTTGGTTGGAGAAAGAGAAACGTGCAAAGTGACGGATTTTGGAATGGCCAGAGATGTGCAACAGGAAAACATTTATGAAAAAAAGACAAGGGTAAAAAAATACAAAGTCATTCAAAAATAGAAAGTTTTCTTGCAGTTCAAATCTTAACTGACATATATTTTGAAAGTACTGCTCCCATGGTTAGAGGAAGCTTTCATTGAAATAAACAGCTTTCATTTAAAATAGCTCTATTTAAAACCAAATTTTATTTTCTAGCCTATGTTTTTCTGGCTAAATGACAATTGTCATTATCTTCAATTTTATAGTAGTGAGTCCAGAAATATTTTATCTAAATCTACCTGATAGACAGTGAGTTGCCATTTTCGTACCCAGTTCTTTCACTATCAACAAGACTGAAATCTCAACTCCGAAATATCACCTTTACTATCTCGAACACCATTTTCGTTGATCTTGAGCCGTGTAAGTAGTTCATAACAGTTCCATGCAAGCTTTTATCTGCCATGCAGGGTCGTTTGCCAGTTAAATGGACCGCGTATGAAGCGCTGGTGTATGGAACGTATACCACCAAGAGTGACGTGTAAGTTGATTGATTAATGGATTGGTTATCAGAATTTCATAATAAAAGTTAATTTATAGAATGCTGGTATTTTTCTGGTCCAAAAAGTACCCTCTGACTAATAAAATATCAGTAAATGGAATTACTGTTACTATCATTATTCTATGAAAAAAAAAACAATGAAATGAGTTAAAACGAACGAAGGAACGAAGGAACGAACGAACGAATGAATCAATAACAGCATTTAGTACAGTTCTCATGAAATTGATCAAATTTGGATTCCTAATTTAAGTTTGAAAATCTATTTTGTAGCTACTTAACTTTTGTTTAGAAATTGTTCATTCTAAATTTCTGACAGATGGAGTTATGGCGTTGTCCTGTACGAAATCTTCACAATAGGTAAGGTTAATGTAAATACCACGTCGACGGTCATTTCTTTACACATATGGAATAAATGCAAAATAGTTGAAAGATCGCAGAAGGGAAGGAGAGGAATAAACCATGTCAGTGTGTAATGTGTATTTCATAAACATGAAAAGGAAGTGAAACAAACCAAAAACAAACCACAGGTGGCTTTTTTAAATTAAGACATTCGCTGTGTTCTATTGCGAATGCGCAAATATGATTGACTGAATCGTCATTGTCTATTCGCTGATAGCCAACGATTGCACGCTGAGGCTTGGGGTAATTTCTTCTTTTTTCTTTTGGTAAATGCTACCCGAGTCTCGCTCTTTCCACTTAAAAGTAATCACAGCCTACTAAAATAATCAGTCTATTCCTAGTTTTTTTACAAGTGAAAACCAAGTCGACTGAGCCTTTTTTTCTATTATTCACCCAGGAAAAAAATTCGATATCGTAATCAAATTATTGTCCAATACATTCAGAGTGGTAGTCTTAGCTTCTTGCCACCGAACATGTACAGGTTCAGTGTTTCTCTGCGGCCTAGTGAGCTATATCAATTTAGTTCCAAAGTTTTTGTTTTTTCAGGTGGCTCACCATATCCACGAGTGGAAGGCAGGAAAATTGCAAACTTACTTCAGGAAGGATACAGGATGCCTAAACCACAGCATGTGGATGATGAATTGTAAGTTATGCAACGGAAACCTGTCTATTTTAATCGAGTTAGAAAATACTATCTTTCTTCGGGAACTTGGGTTAGACTAAGGTGATCATCGTTGGTTACATGGCCTGGGTATTGCCAGCATTTTGTTCCTGTTGATATTTTTTAAAATAGAAACGTCTTTAACTCGTGGTGGGCTCCTTTGCTTTTCAGCAGAGAAGGGATATTGGGACAAGGATTTCTAGTGACTTGGTGACTCTTCATTGTGGGTCCTCAAGACTCACAGTGCAAATTCAGCCTGACTTCAGTACAAACATTGCGAGGATTACATGAGCCGCGACGGACCCAGTTTACCAGGCTGGCTTGGTTTTACAAAAGCTTAAAACTTTATCTCATCTCGGCAAACCGGTCTACCTTACGACTTAGCTTAGAGAAAATCAGTAATGACCATACTTTGACACCCACTTCAAAGGAAAAATGCAGGGGTGTAAAATTAAAATACATGAAACAAAAGATGTCGGTACTACTGTCATGATCTGTTAACTAAATTCTTCCTAGGTATCAAATCATGATGAACTGTTGGCAAAATCAAGCGGAAGCAAGACCTTCATTTGCCGCCTTAACGAAACAGCTAAGAGATATGGAAAACCAACACACGGTAAGAACAACAACAACAACAACAACAACAACAACAACAACAGCAACAAACATTAATTTATTTATTTAAAAAAAATAGAATTTTGAAATGATGCCTCGAATCGACGTGATGATTATTACAACAAACATAACATTTGATCTACTTTGCAAGTGAAATTTAACAGCTGGACTTTTCGAGCGTTGGCGGGCGACTTGTCTGCTCATAGCGGGTTATTCTTTGAATAGTGGAGGATATTTATGGAGCTGCGAAGTTAAGAGGTTCATATCCACCGCTGTTCACCAACTCTGGGATAAGAAATTGTTGTAGTATATTCCACACTGTCTAGTGAGTAGCTGCTCCCCCAAGTTATTTTGTTCTTGGTGAATGGGAAAAAAAACTCATATGCGCGAGGTGACAACTGCTTCGCCCGAAGTTGAGTAGCGATGCTATCCCGAATGTGAGCAGCCAAAAGAAAACCTATTTACTTGTACGGTATATGCCAAGAGCCGATACCTTATTAATAGGGGACCAATCAGTGTGTACCAGGGGCTGCGTACAATTAAGTATAATGAACTCCAATGTAAAACCATGCTAAACACACGCACCACAAACACCCACAAAAAAAACAAAGCAAAACACACACACACACACACACACCCACATCAACATAACAATCGTAGCGGGTAATGAATAAATTATGGCGGCAAATCAAGTCGTCAATTTATTGCTTGTGAAACAGGCATAAGAATCTTGTATTTAAATTTGTTTTCCGCTGTTGTCTTTTTCAGAGGCTGATCAACATGCACATTTATGACAACCAGTTGTACGCAAAGGTAGAGGATTTGAATGTCTAAGCTGACTTTCGAATATAATGAAAGTAAACCTATTAATTCTAGTAGATTTGTAGATTTGTTGCTTTTCTACAGTATGTAGCACATTAGATGGTAGTTTCAAAGGACATGTATACTTTCACTATTTTTCTTAAGTCACGAAGTATTGTAAATAAGCGTTAATTAAACTTTCTTAGATTGATGAAATCAAACTGGAAAAAATTAGTTGATGAGCGCAACCTTGTAATTCCCAACATAACGTCATGAGCGAGCTTCCATAATATGTTAGTTTTTTGAAAAACCAAAGAGTAAAAAAGTATTGCAGAGTTTTGCCAATGTTCGCTCTTCGTTCTGGTAAAATTTCGCCGAATATTTTTATTTCACAACATTTAGTGGAATATTTCGCGGACATTCCACATTTTTAGCACGTGAATTGTTCACGCTTTTGTCTCAGTTTACATAGCTTTTCAAGGATTATAGGTAAGCTTCCAGAAAAAAAAAAGTAGTTTGAAAAAATTTTGTATACATTCCAAGTTAACTTCCTTTAGCAGGGCCTTGCAATGTGGACCTTAAATTGTAGCAGAAATAATGAACATAGTAGGTAGCATTTCTAAGAGAAGCAGTATTTTTCTACTTTACTGATAACGACTCTTTTAGTAGCCGGTTCTTACCAAAATGGTACAACATTAAGATTGAGATACATAAAATACAATAGTTTGTTTCTTTACTCCGGTTGTTTCTGGTTAGCTTTTGTTATTATTATTATTACCACAATGCTTTAAGCTTTAAACTTCAGTGATTAAAGTAGCTCTTTCCACTTTATACCGAGACAATGTTGTATTTAAGAAATTACTCGTTATTTCTGGCACCCCTACCCCACTCGACTTGGTGCGAAATGTGACGTCACCGACACATTCGGTGACGCCATGACATTTCTCGCCGAGTCGAATGAGTGGGAAGTGAACGTCTGGGCAAAGATCGATAAAAGTTTGATGCAAACACAACCCAAACAGTTCTTCCCCTGCTTAAATTGCGATCAGGTGTTTTTATTCTGTCATACACAGTTGCGATCGTCACCGATGCCCTACAATTTCTAAGACACCTTCTAAGCAATCGGTCAAAATAAAAATTATAGTCTCTCTGATTTAGTTCCATTCCATTTGGGGCCTGCCGTCCATTGACACCCGCCTCTAAAATTGCATTATTTCAGCGTAATCAGTCTTGAGGTGTGGTGTTGGTTTTTTCATTGGCGGCAGTGGATATGGAGATGTGGTCATTGTAGGCATCTCTGGTCTACTGAAATGATCCAAGTCAGCATAAAGCACCTCACCTGGTTTGCGTTTCTATGAGAAAAAGACGTAAAGAAGAGATTATTTTCATCTCTTCAGTTGCTAAATTTGCAGTTTTGTTGTTGTTGCAAAATGGTTTTGTTGTTGTTATTGTTGTTGTTGTAGCCAAAATGACCACGACTTTATGATCTTAAGAGGTTAGGAATTGAATGTTACATTTTCGTCGTGGACGGTGGTTGGAATTTGGAACGTGCATGTGTGGATGCAATTCTAGCTTGTTACTTTTCAGTTATCTATGAGATTGCTGCAGTAACAAAAAGCCTAATCCGTTTCAGTCTGTGGCTGAGGTATCGAAGTTCACATGAAATCTAGTTTACATTGTCAGTGTTGTACTGCTTTTATAAGCACATACAAGGGTGTTCCACCTGTACCTTTTTGCTGTTCTGATACCCTTCAACGACCGTATAATGAGGAGTGTTTTGGCATCCAACTCCTTCGTGATCTTGGACATCTTCTCTGGAAGTAAAATATTTGTGCGTTAAGGGGTCGTGTTATTGATACGATGTAGTAACGGTGACGCCGGCCGCGGAGCAATGCTGATCTCCAAGTATTGTACTACTCCCATTGCATGTAAAACTATTATTCGTAAGGCTACTCCCAGAATTCAGTTAGGTTGCCCCAACAATTGGCTGTGAATGTGAAATTAAGTCTGTTCCCTAAACAAAAAAAGAACACGAAGCGATTGACAACATTGACTGATGTAACGTCTTAGTTATTGAATAAGTGTTTCCATAATGGCAACAAAGTTATAAATTAAATCTTGAAAAATATTGTCCAGTTCATACACTAAAGGTTCCATTTCTGAAAGTGAAGTGGCTTGAATTGCGTGAGATCGTAAAAAAAAAGTTGAAGACAAGGGTCAGATACTTTAAAGTAAACATAAGGGTAAGTTACACATAGAAAAACGAGAATTATAAAATAAATGTTTGCTAAGCAAGTGCAACATCTTGAGCAAAAGTACCACAAAGAAACAAATTTCAATGGCACTATTTTTCTGTCCACTCTACGAGGTATAAGTACAATAAAAAATGAATAGAATTACTTTGCCTCTTTGCCAACTTCACGTTGAAATAAGCAGGGTTGCCATGAAAAAATGATAACAAAGTAAGAAGCAGGCAAGCAAATAAAAAATACCTTGTGGTTTTAAGGTGACTCTGGTTTCAAATTTATGGGCCGTTTACATGATACCGAAATGACGAGTCCATTCTATTCTTATATATTTCTCTGTATTTGTTTACATGATACCGAGACGAAATTTCGTTCCTGCACAAATCATTCCGGAATGAGTTCATTCCGGTTTTCAATCCGAATGAAATTCTCGTTCTGGTATGATATTTCATTCTGGTATCATGAAAACTGAAAACGATCTCCGTTACGAGATGAAAACACAAACCGTGTAGTCTGGGGCGAGTGGCTCATGCGTATCGTTTTCAAGATGACCGACAAAACGGTCGTTTTCAAAATGGCTGAGCCGGTCGATTTTGCATGTGAATGCAAAACGAACTTCATTCTGGAAGGAAACTCATTCCGGAATGAAACTCATTCTGGTATCATGTGAACGGCCCCTAAAGTTTCTGGTTTCCTAATTGTCTCTGGTTAATTACCATAATCTTGAACAAGAGGAAAAAAATTAAACTAGTGTAAAAAATTGAACCACAACATCTACGTCCTGCCTCTTACTGCTAAATACAACGTCAACAGAGTCAATTGTAGGAATAAATTAAATAGAATCTCGGAACAGCTAATTTCAGTAATAGAGTCGGCAAAGTCAATTAAGTTTGCCACGGACATGTGACTACAAATAAAAAATTCAGCCCAATGATGCATAGTACGAAAGATATCAAAATTTGCCAGAAAGGCCATCAAATTACTCACTTGTTGTGTCCCTTAGCATCCACCACACGGCAATGGCAACGACTACAACCAGAGCTCCTCCCACTAAAGTGCCATAATGATACATGCAGAATCATCTAGAACACGTTAAAACAAATCGCTTAGAGTTTGTTATATTTTTTCAGTAGTTCCCTGATTGTGTATAACTATATTACATTTTAAAAGATTTTTTTTCCCAAAATGCTCCTTCAAGGGTTGTAAATTGAAGCCACACCAGCTTTATTTGTCCACATGTTTGATTTTCAGTCCTTCACTTAAAAAAGGGCCCTTTAAAGCCAGTGTAATGAGCCATTAAAGGACCAATTTAGGTGGTGTAATTTTTGCTAACGACTGTTGCGGTATGCGACTTTTGTAGAGCGCGCTGCTCGCGTCAGGCAAAGTTCAGAAACAACTCGTCATTCTAACATTTTGTCTGTGGACACGACTGTCGTAGGGTTTTGAAGTAATATATCAAACACGAGAAAGAGTGTTTCATCAGGATATCCAAACCCGAGAAGTGGGTTGAAAAAACGAGGCGCAGCCGAGTTTTTTTGACCGACTTCGAGGTGTTTGGATACCTGATGAAACACTCTTTTGAGTTTTTGATATGGCCTCTCAAACCATTCATAATTCTTGGAGAAATTCAAAGCAAAAGTTCGCAAAACTTTATGCTAATTAAGATCCGGTATCCAAACCACCGTCACGGTAGTGATTTCCTTTGTTTTCTCTTTATGAATTATTAATGAGTTTGAGAAACATGTTTCAAAATCCTACTACATTTTTCGGGCTGTGTGCAACTGTCGCGTAGATGTTATACGTCTGATTTAGACGAGACGATATGTGCTAGAGACATGACGCGAGCAAGTCGCGTAGAGTAGCTGTAAGCAAAACTCGTACTGTCTAAAGTCGGCCCTAATGAAACCAAGGATTGATTTCCAAAACAATTTTTTGAGTTCTCTAGTTTTTCCTCTTAAGAGTATCGATGGTACTACATACTAAAGCGATGCAATTTTTTTCTCTGTACGGTGTACAAGTCAACGGAAGAAGGACTTACTTGGAAGGGCAATAGTGACATCACTTATGGCAGGACTTCCAAATCCATTATCAGCAGTACATCTGTGGACTCCTTCATCCTGTTTTCCAGTAAAGGTCAAAGGGAAGGTGAGAACATTGTTATCAGAGAGTCTTGTCCAGGTGATGTTTGGAGCTGGATAACCACCAGCTGTGCATCGGAGCAACACCATGTCACCCTTATTCACTGTCCTGTCCTCGGATATGTAGGTAATCTTTGGTGGAACTACAAAGTCAAAGCAACAAAAACGATGAATAAAAATAAATACGTAACGGAGCTGAAGTGGTAGGGTTCGTTTCTGAGGGCTCATTCCTCGATGTTTTGGATAACGATTTCTGCAACAACAACAGAAACTGGTCAGCCCGCAGCTGTTCTATACAACTGTTTGTACTATGCTTGCCGTTGTACTAAAAGGAAGTAGACGTACGACAGAGGTTCATTAAGTCGTCCGTAGGAAGCGGTATTCTGATAGTTGAGTTGTTGCTGGCGGTCTCTGTGCAGTTTGGAGCCAGTTGATGTGAAATACTGGTGAACAGTGGACACTAGTTTGTAGTCGTCAGGTATTTGTACTATCTTGATTGCGTCAATAAGGTTTACAGTCGACTGTAGTTTGTGTTGAGATTCGTCGGTCAAAGGTTCCAGTACGGTAATCGAGTACATGTATTTGGACATTTGGTAATTGGGGAATCCACAAAACGAGACAATGGGTCTGCCACACCTTACAGTTTCCCAAGATACTGTTTAATACAAAACGGAAGAAGAAGCAATGGACAGAAGAAGCAAAATGTGAATTAAATGTTCCAACACAAAATTTCACTATCCATCACATCAGCAAAATCAAACATTGCATCGTACAAGAGTATTATGTAATAAAAACCGGAAATCGACTGTTCTCGTCGACTGTGTTATGCTTCATAATCCACTCAAGTATAGGTGGAATGTAAGAAGCCATTGTCAAGAGAGGATATACCCTTTATCCTCTTTAACCAGTGTTAACAGGATGTCAGCAAGAAAGTGCTTCAACACAGTGTATTGTATACTGTGCACTATGGGAATACTCATCCGGGTACTTATTTTTAGTTGGACAAAAATGTACATTTGGCAATCACAAATCCATACTCTTATTCAGAGTGATTTCATGAAAAAGTTGTTCTTCTTCAGTATGAAATTAGGGATTCGGAAGATAGTTGAAGATCTAAAAAGAAGTAAACCATCTCACAACGGAAAGAAACTCACAAAATTAGAGTATTGCATTGCACCTAAATGAAAAAATGAAAAGATTATAAATTTACTGCTTACCACAACCTTCACTTGAATTTTGCTCGTCCACGTTTTGCTGGCAAAATTTGCACTGTCAAATGCCGTCACTACGTAGGAAAATGTACCATTTTCGACAGTAGTTACATTGAAGATAATCAAAGTGGCTCTTTTGGAGGGAATCCAGATGAATTTGAATCTTTCAGTGAAAGCGCTTGTTAACCCAGGTTGCCCTTGTGGCGACACTCCACCAATAATACCATCGTTAAATTTTAAATTCAATAAAGTAAAGCTTAAATCTGGCGCCAGACTGAAGTTCCAGCTCAGTGATGCATTGATGGATGTATCACCTAGCCATTTACCTTAGCTAAACTAAAGCTGAAAAATAAAACCTGCCGATAAGTGGAGTTTTGTTCAATGAAACGAACAAAACAACAAACCACCAGATAGCCAAACTTCGCAAAGGCACCATCATTTAAGCTACTAACAAAAGGCGTACTTCAAAAAGCGACCGTCCTGCAGTCGTTTTCCAACTATCCACCGCACTCCGAAGCTTCTAGTCGCACACTACAAAACGCCTTAATTTTCACATTTCTTTAAGCTCAAATGCGTTTTAGATCGACGATTCATTAAAATTAATGACGGGATAGAAAGCCATACAGGCGACAAACCTTAGCGACACTTTCTGATTGTCCTGAACAATCCTCGGCAATCATTATTTTTCAGCCGCGAAGAAACACAGGAGTCGCAAACAATCCAACGATCCCCAAAGACATGCTAATGAAACTCATCCTGTTATATACTGAGTGACCTTTAGAATGTAGAAAAACCGTTTCGCAATACCAGAGTGATTTCACAAACCCTGATTCTTATATGCGAGAATCGTTAAACGTAATGCGAAGAAGAATAAAGAACGCACGCACCACAGTTAAACTATTCTTTCAAATTTTAAACTGGGTACATGTTGCGTGATATCTGAGTGGTTTGCACGGAAAACAGACAATGGTAACAAAGGAATGTGATTAACTCGTTTTTTGTTTAAGAAAATGATCTTCCTTAACAGTGCCGATGTCGTGTAAAACATCGCACAATGCTTACGAGATCTAGACTTAGAGCCGGCTTTGTAAAAACGTACCTTTACTATTAGATATCAGGAAATGACAGATTACAGATTGCTGACAAGTATCACAACATTCTCAAACAGGAAGAACTTTCTTTTTAGAAATTGAACCGGATTAAACACTTCAAAATGTCCGTGAGTAAACAGAAAGTTTCTCCACGACATTAAGACTTTAAAAGAAGATCGCCTCGCTTCCTTTCAAAACAAATCACGTTCTTTGTTGCTTCATTTGCTGTTGTCCATTAGTTGAGCAAGTCACTCAGATTCTATACACCAACATGAGTGCAATTAAGAATTTGAAACAGCTGTTTCAACTTTGGTGCGTGGGGTGTCATTTGGATGGCAGTGAGTCCTGATAGAACGTTATATTCAGAGGGTCTATGTCACGGGCATTTTCATGTTTTTGTTTGCGTGAAAATGTTGTTAAATTCAAATTAAATACATTTTTCGTACACGAAATGCTCCTGAAACACCAAGGGAAAGAAATGGAACAAATCTTTCCCACCTTCTGGCGATTTTCCTATAAGAAATAAGGGAGAAACGTGCAAACATTAGCCTATTTTTTAAGTTGCAATCCATTTCCAACCGGACGTACAAGCAAAGTCACACTCCCACCGTGGTACAAGGGAGGGGGTTGACGGACCCCGCCCCCTTGGGTTTTCGTTATATTACAATATTTTGAAAAGATTTCACCTTTAGTAGAAAGCCTGTGCTGTGCTCTACAAGATGAGGTAGAAATTATGGGTTGCCACGCTGCTGAGGGCCCGTGACGTCAGTAAAGATGGCCACCATATTGGCCGCCATCTTGGATTTTACCGAAAATTAGAAATCGTTAAAAAACGTTAAAAATTGGAAATTTTTGACACTAGTTATTGAGAATATCACATTTACCACAGTAATTGAGAATATCATATTTGCTGCTTTTTGTTGACAATTTTTGCATTTTTCACCTAAAAAGTGTAAAAAACAATTTTTTCAAGTTGCAATCCATTTCCATCCGCAGCCAAACACTCTTGATTATAAAAGTGATGGTGAATTTTAAGCCTGGTGAATATATGAGAAAGATGTTTTTATTCTGTTAGTGACACAGGCTTTGTTTCCACCAGGCTTAAAATTCACCATCACATTTGTATTATTGCAAACATGCCACCCATCGACATTTCAGTCCTAGCAGTAAGCAGGACGTTTGTCGCATTTACCTAGTTTAGTGGCCTTAGCTCCCACGAGTCTCCTGTAACTCACTGGTAGAGCATCTGGACTAGTAACCAGAAGGTCATAGGTTCGACTGCTGTTGGGAGAACTCGGATTTTTTCCGAGACGCCTGTGTCACTAACAGAATAAAAACGTCTTTCTCACTCTTGATTATAGTCTCAGAAAACTGGTATAGTAATCTTATACAAAACTGAACAATTAGTTTTGGCGTTCCTTTGGTTGCAATATGTCTTTTAGCCGTTCAAAGTGATTCCAAAATAGGTAACAGAGTCCATTAAATTAGATACTGTACAAGGAAAATTACGCGCAGGATGTGAACAAAATAACAATGAAAATCTACAGTGTTATACTGACCACGCCAGATACAAAAACTTGTCAAAAAAAACACTCTTCAGATGTGGCCAAAAAATGTGGAAACGTATTCCCCATCTGATGCAGTCACACAGGTCCTTGCAAAAGAGTTTCATTGGTAACCATGACCAATCGTTCCACGATAAAAAAAAAACTAACGCGTAAAAAGAAGTGAACAGAAAGTGGCCGACGTAGAATGACAAATATGTCCCGCTCAAATTTTAAAATGATGACGAAACCTAATTACATGACAAAACCTGAGCTGCTCTATTGTGCTATCGGGATACCAATTAATTTCTGCCTAGACTAATACCGAAAGACGAAAGAGCGCCGCCCTCGAATAAGCGCCGCATTCAGGACCAAAAATGTTAATGAGTGCCGCTCCCGAATAAGCGCCGCATCCTTCCAGCAACAATGCGGCGCTTATTGATTTTTGATATGGCTAATGCTGAAATGCCAATACGGCTAATATTGTTACTGCTGTTATTGTTATTTATTTGGATGTGGAAAGGGATATAGACCTTCAAAGATAACGTTTTTCGTCCTTACTATGCTATTATTATGAACGAAACAGAAATAACGAATGATTGTAGGCAGTTTTAAATAAGCGCCGCCCTCAAATAAGGGCCGCACCGACAAGTCAAAAAATGTAATAAGCGCCGCGGCGCTCTTTCGAGTAAATACGGTATTCCTTCCTTTGTCACTCAGCTATCAGAAATACGTCTTCTGGTATTTTCAATAAAAACATTTATTTATTACTATGCGAATCAGAATACCGTGAACCAGACAGAGGAGAACATCAGCTGGGCTCTCGAGAACGCACGCCAGCTGAGCAAACATCATGCATAAAATTGCTTTGTACAACAAAGAAAAATTATAGTAGCAAATCTGTTGTATAAAGGCCCAGTAATACGGGCAACATTTTCGTGCAACTTGTCGCGCAACAGTTTTGCGTTGCAAGTTGAGATTGTTTGTCGCGCGTATTACCACCTTCTCGCGCAACAAATTTTTGTGTTGCAGAAAGTAAAAGCGATATCTACTTTCTACAACATGAAAATGTTGTAATAGATATAGAAATATTTACAAAAACTGAAAAGTCAACTAGATTCCCTCAAGATTACAAGGTCATATAAAGCACTCTTAGATATACATTTATAGAAAATTAACGTCGCTAGAGTGGTTTTACTTAACCCGTGAAACAGCATCTAACAATTATTGTCTAAAAGTCAAAGTTGAACAAAAAAAAAAAACAATGGAAGTAGTGCGTAATAGTTTAGTATCTATTTCACGGGTCAAGTAAAATCACTCTAAAGCAACAATTTTTACAATACTTAAAAAAATATTTCAAATACGTTGTTACTGGTCTATTCTTCATTACCAGATAACCTATAAACATATTTTATACGTATATAAAAATAAAGAAGCCACAAAGAAGGCAATCTAACAAAACAGCCACGTGCTATTTCGATTAAAGTTGTCAAAAGTTCAAAGTTCAGAGTTTATTATTCAATTTTATAAGTAAAATAAAAAGGACTACACTATCCCGCAAATAGCAGTAGCTAGTCTGGGCGGGTAGTGTTTACATTAGTATAGAACGAAAGAAGCCAAGTGACAAATATACATATATAAATATAAAAATTACAGAAAGTAAGTCAAGTAATTATCATAAAAAATATATACATATGTGAAAAAAAGAAAGAAATTACAAATAAATAAATAAATAAATAAATAAATAAATAAATAAATAAATAAGGATGCATGGATAAGTCTATAATTTCTTAAAGTGCCTATGAAGCGAAATTTGTTCCTGTCTAAATAGAACGATTAGCCTTAAAAATACACGATTCCAAAGTTTGAGATGTTGAGGACAAAAATTGTCGATTTTACGTGCGCTTGAAGTTGGGCTATTTTCCCTTCAAAAATGGCATTTGAATCGCGCGGCCAAAAAGACACGTGACAATAGTGTGTGACGTCATTTTGGGGACAAGACTCGAATCTATCATGGCGGATAGTGAGAATGTGGGTCAGAAAGAGAAGAAAAGAGGAGGTCGATATTGCGTCGCTGGCACCCCAAACCAGCAGAGTTGCCAAAATTCCAACAAAACTCCGGGAATCAGAATGCACCAGTTCCCAACTAATCCAGCTGTGAGAGTAAAATGGGTGCAGTTCGTTCGAAGACATCGACACGACTTCAAGGATCCGACTTCAAAGTACACGTCTCTCTGCTCAGCACACTTTGAGGAGTCGTGCTACGAAAGAAAAATGTCCCTCGTCAGTGGCATAGGCCTACAAATGCGGTATTTTTGAAAGAAAACCGCCGTTCCAACGAGGGATGGAGTTAATCCACCGACTCCTGATGTTTTAACTGACCGCATGAAAAGACAAGTAAGTGAGCTCGTGTTAGTTCATATAAACCTTACTATTTCTTTAAATGAAATGTAAAAAAACTGCTAAAGATACTTAAGATATAGTTATTGTCGGTTTTTTTATTAATGGCTTCGGGGAAACTGATGCTTTTTTATATATTTTGTTTGATGTTTTGTATTCTATCGCAAATTTTTTGTCACACGTTCTCGGACAAAACATGGAAACTGCATGGCCATAGGCTACAAATGTAGTCAGTTATAATATATAATTTTCGATGTCCACTTGTTTTTACTTGCTATTAGCAGCTATTAATACGTAGCTAGTTGATAAATTGTTGTTCTTGTAGATAATGGTTGTCATGTTGGTGACTTATTTTAGGGAAATACTTGCTATGGTAAACACAAGCTTACTGCAGTACATGTAAGACCACATGTATAACAATAGTATGTGTGAAACCGGGATATTCTCAGTGATGATTTCTTCACCTTCTGATCAAAGTCATTAAAGCAGTGCAGCGTTTTGTTGAATCCAGATTGAACATGTTTGTGCAAGAATCAAGTTGTGAATCAACATCTAAAAAATATATATATATTTTTAATTTTAGCTCATGCCTGATGCTTTTAGTGAAGTGACACCCAGGCCAAAGAAAAAAAAAAGGCATGCACACCAGGAGATGGAGAAGTTGGACTTCCTTCTGCTGTTGATGACACTCCACAACTTCCAGAAGTACAGAATCCAACTTCTAGTCTAAGTCTGTCAGTTTCTGGTGTAAGTGGACAGTCTGCAGGTCTGCGAGTTTCTGGTCCTAGTGTACATACTATGAGTCCACCAGTTTCTGGTGTGAATGTGCAAGTTGTAAGTCCATCAGTGTCTGGTCTAAGTGTACAGTCTGTGAGTCCATCAGTTTCTGGTCTAAATGTACAGTGTGTGAGTCCGTCAGTTTCTGGTCTAAGTGTTCAGTCCATGAGTCCATCAGTTTCTGGTCTAAATGTACAGTCTGTGAGTCCATCAGTTTCTGGTCTAAGTGTTCAGTCCATGAGTCCATCATTGTCTGGTCTAAATGCACAGTCCACAAGTCCGTCAGTGTCTGTTCTAAATGTACAGTCTGTGAGTCCATCAATTTGCCGGCAAAGTCCAACAGCTACACCTGTTGCCACACCCATGTCATCACGTCAGCCTTCCATTAGAGCCCAAAGCTGCAAAGGCTGCCAGCACAAGGCAAAGTTAAATAACCTGCAGAGGGTAAACAACAGGCTAAAAGGGAAAGTGATCAACTTGAAGACTACCATAACTGAACTAAAAAGTGTAAGTGCAATATTGTACTACAAAATGAAAAATGTAAGTGTTTCTACTATTGGTGAAACACTGGGCTTGTATGATACCTCAGTGACACCATGATTACAACAACTTACATTGCCGACAATAACCATAAGGTTATTATTTTCTATACTATCCCTGGCATTTAGACTGCCCTCTCTTCCTTACCCTGCACCATAGTTATTTTTATTGCATGATTGGAGTCTTTCCATTGCTTTTGACAATCTGGTTTCCCAGACCTTCTAAGCTAGCTGTGTATTTCTGTTACACTGATATTACATCTTCATGTTTTTTCCCTCAATGCATCTTTTTTTTCCCTCTGTTTAGGCTGGTGCCACAATTTTAAACTAAACTTCATAATCATTTATGTTATTTGACAGGAACAATAAACTTGTCTCATTTTCCAATGCCCCCTTTTATTTTGTAGCGTTTAGCAGAGAGGGAAACAGATCTAGAAACTGAGGAAGAGCAAACTGAGGAAACAGGCTGTCAGCCACCTGACAAAGAGACAAAACAGTTGCCAGCACAGTATTATGCATGGTCCAGTACTGGCACAGAGACAGAGGATGATGGTGGAAACCAAGATGGTGATTGGGGCCCAGGGGAAGAACCGAGCACAGAAGATGAAGCTGAGATGCGTACTGAGGATGAGGACAACACTGGTGAAGATCAAAATGAAATCAAGTATGTAGTCTCTAATACATTGTCATACTGGGTTATAAGTTACATCTATTGCAGCCCTAAAGTTTTTTTTATTTGTCTCTGACTCATTTTCCTATCTGTAAAAAATAATAAAAGAACCACAGCTGTAAATGGTTTTCAAACTTTGAACTCCAAAATGGGTGAAACTTCAATTTGTGTAATAGCTGGGTTCTGTACCAATGTTCTGGAATCAATGCCAAAGATCTTCAGGTAACTTTGAATTCCTAAAATGCACCCTAGCAGATTCATCAGTTGCTTTCTGTTTTCTTCGTCTGATTATTAGTGATAATGCTGTACAGTGTATGATATCCCATTGCCGCCATTAATTATGCAAAATTTCATTTTGCCAGCAGAGTTGACCCAGACTCCTCTGACTACATGTACAACCAGCCGAAGTTTATCGTCTTCTACGAGATGCTTCTGAAGATCTTCCTTCTGTTTTGCTTTAACTGCAAGGCAGACAGACCTGAAGTGTCAATGAGACAAACTGGCACAATGGTTACCGTCAAGCAAAGTTGTACAAAGTGCATAAAAGGGTACCAAGGCAAGTACCCTGCTGGCAATGTGCTGTTGAGTTTTGCAGTATTAATGGCTGGTGCATCCATAAGCAAGATTTGTCTGGTATTTCGCCATATGGGGCTGTGTGTGTACTCTCCACGTACCTTTTTTTCACATCAGCGTTTGTTTATTTTCCCCACTGTGATCCATCACTGGGAGTCATACCGAGCTGCACTAGTCAGTAAATTAAAAAATGTGAAGGATGTCGTCTGGTCTGGTGATGGCCGTTTTGATTCAATGGGCCATTCAGCAAAATATGGAGCGTACACCATGTTTTGTACAACTCTTATGAAAGTTGTGCATTTTGAGCTTGTTCAGGTGAGAATTGGTATAATTATTAAATAAGCTACATACATGTATGTATAATTGCAAGGGAAATTGTGCACAAGTTCAGCTCAAATAAATCACGTAACAGCTAAATACATGAAAATAAATAAATTTGGGAGGCCTTACATGCCACTTGGCACTAAGAGGATGAGTGAGTGAGTGAAATAAATTTGGACTATGGACAGTTTCTTAACTACAAGTAGTTCTGTTCACCAAGACATTAACATTACCATTACTAGGTGAGTTACAGAAGTGCCAGATTTGAAGGTGTAGCTACTGTATTCTGTAAAGTTAAGTGTGGTTGGCACTTTAGGGTCTTAACTGCTTGGACAGTTGCCATACAGTCCTGTAGTTCACCAAACAAAGTTGTAGATTAAATGTATGCATGTGTGTTCCTTTGGGATGATTTGATTTTTTTCTTTTTCCTGTAATTATTTATTTGCCAGTACATAACTGTACAGTGGAATTTTGTCTCAAACCCTCTAGCTTGCAGCTAAATAGGCACAGCTCTTGCTGACTACTTCTTATGTTATTCAGGGGCAGGCAGGGGTGTTGATTGTTATCTATTTCAATAATTTATACATGTATAAGTATAGTACATTAAGGAACATGGTTTTTACAGACTTTTGTTCAATTTGAGTACTTTCTTTCACTCTGGGTGACCATTATGATAGGCTAATGAGGTTGGCGGCAGTCAGCAGACAGAACTGGAGGGAGCAAAGAGGTGCTTTAGCTTTCTGCAGCGGCTGGGCCTAAGCATTGGTGTGTCTTTGTATCAGACCGCCACAGAGGCATCGCAAAGTGGATAAGAGAAACTTACAAAGACACCACACACTACTATGACATATGGCATGTGGCACGATCTGTAACGAAGAAACTTCTATCTGCAAGCAAGGAGAAAGGGTGTGAGGTCATCCAGGACTGGATGAAGGCAATTCGCCGCCACCTGTATTGGTGTGCCACCTCAACCAAACCAGGCTTTGGCGACCTCATCCTTGCCAAGTGGAATTCCTTTATGAGACATGTTGCAAATAAGCACACAAATCATCCTGACCCTCTCTACAAGGAGTGTAACCACAGAGAGCTTGAACCAAGAAAATGGATCAAAATTGGTGAGATATCACATACTTTTTTTGATAGAGCCAAAGGAAAAAATAAAAACATTCGATAAAATGCACAAATATAAACTTGTGAACTTCAGTTCAATAATAAGATTCTGAAAAACTATTGCTTTTAGTATGATTTCACCAAAAGTTGCTTTTTGGATAGACAGGTATTAAAAAATGGGCCCTTAAATTTTGATAAATTTCAAAATTAGGAACTTTCAATGTATTTTTGAAAATTTAGACTGTGAATAGCCTCTAATTTTGGCAATGTCTTTTGTGGGGTGGGCAAAATACACACACACATGCAAAATTTCATGGCGACGTGTGTCGACTACTCGCAGTCTATTGAAAATTGAATTCTCATAATTTTCCTTGGCATTGGCCAGTGTTAAATTTACTACTTCATAAACATGATTGGCCAGGACTGTCAGCAATTACATAACTTAATGGGGGTTAATTATTTATTCTTTTATTTACTTATTTTTGGCAGGCACTGCTGCATATGACAAGCTAAAAAGTTTGCTTACCACCAAAATTCTCTTGGGAGATATTAAAAAGCTGTCCCCAGATGCTCAGACAAGCTGTCTTGAAGGGTTTCATGCCACCCTCAATCATTGGCATCCAAAAATGATTAATTTCTCTTGGTTGGGAAGCTTCTGCAGGTATGTGTTCAACAGGGTAGTGTTGCATTTTATGTCTGAATGTCCAAGTTCACCACACTTACAAATTATTTTGAACTATTACTTCAAGTAACTTATTGGATTGGTTAGGTGACATTAACATGCAAAGGGAAATCAAAGACTAAATGTTTATGATGTTTTGCATCATGTCTTTTACCCAGTTAGGTTGAAACATTGATAACTTTTTTATGATCATCTTTTTTAGGCACATCCTTGCAAGCCTCCATTTTAATGAGAATCTCCATAGAGACACTCAGATTTCTAAAGATGGGGAGAAATATTATAAAGTCACTTACCCCAAGTTTAAACTTGGTGAGGAGGTGGTCAGAGAAGTAGCTTCGCCACCCACTTATGGTACGTAAAGTGTTTTCAGTGTGCAATGGCATACTAATGTGACATAAACAGGGATCCACAGCAGCAGAGGAGATGGCTTAGAATTTTATAGTCAAGTGTAATAACTGAACTAGCCTGGTGGGTGAATTACCTGCAACTTTTGAAAGAGCAACTAAATCTGTCAAAAAAGTATTTGAATCCCTGTATGAGCTTTTTTTACATGGTCAAAACATTCTATCGAGTATGAAATAAATCTAATTACTGAAGAGCAAAGTGACAAATATTTTTTTAGCATTGATCACCTAACAGTTCCTGATTCAGGAGAATGGTTTTATGTGGTACAATTAAAGATTATGGCTTTGGGATCTTATTGGTCTTTTATTATTTTACCCAGGCTATGTTGAAAGCATGAAGAGGCTGCTGTTTACCTTGCCCAAGCTTGCAATGAAGGAGGTATTTGAGAGATATTCATCAAAGGCACCAAATCCTCTCAACACACAGTTTGCTGATCGAGTTGACAAAAAGACAGCCATCCAGAAACACAAGGAGAAAACTCAACAAAAGAACACTACTTCACTTTTTCCATCAAGTATGTACTATTCTTCCATGTATGAGGTACCTGCATAACATTATTTTTGTTGATATACTTGTGACAAGATGGTACATTTTTCAGTCAATTGATTATACTCTTTCCCTTTGTGTTAATATCATCATCACATTATCATCATCATCCAAACTCATGTATATGGTGTATAAGGGCTCTATATTGTTGCACATAGATCATTTTCATTCTCTTGTTTCTTGTTCTGAGCAGCAATTCCCTCACTTTAATTCACCAGAAGCAAATCTCTTCCATCTCACTAACAAAAATGTGTTTGCCATATTCTCATGCAGGTGCAGAACAGGACAGGCAACAAAGCACCACTGTTTCTGCTGAGTCTGTTGCTACTAGTGTGAGAACTGCTCAGAAGTCGCGGAAATGTTCAAAGTGCAAAAAGACAGGTCACACTAAGAGAACCTGCCAAGGGACATGAATGTCTAATGAACACCTGATTAAAATGATGGCTGTGTACACCCGTATCTTGTAGTCAGCAAGCCAGTGTGGCATTCCTATTGATTTTGAGAATTGCTATAGTTGCCTTGAAATGTCATACACACTGGTGTAGGGATTAGATTGATTTTACATCACTAGTGAAATACTGTTGATGCTTATGACAGCAAGGCAATGTCAGGGTGCTATCCAGGGTATTTGAGGGGTGGAAGCATCAGATTGCATCTCAGTGCATATTCATTTCAAAACAATTTGCGGGGGCATGCCCCAGGACCCCCCTAGAAAGCTCATGGCTTTCGACCACTCGGGACTTCTCCCCCAAGCGATAAATCCTAGATAGGACCCTGAATGTTACAAAATAATTAATTTCATTCATTCGTTTTGTTTACTAGCTTTTGACTGTTAGACACTAAGGTTTAGATAAATTATTCTTTCATACACTAAGTAAAACCGCTCCACCATTGGTACAATGGGTGATATTTATTCAGGTGCTTTGAAGAATGTGAATAAAACCTGACTTTTTTTTCAAAACTTCAAACAAGAACATTGATCAAAATGGGTTTGTTTTTCTTTAAATTTCATACACACTGGTATAGGGATTAGACTGATTTTACATAACTAGTGAAATACTGTAGATGCTTATGACAGCAAGGCAATGTTACAAAATAATTCATTTCATTCATTCATTTTGTTTACTAGCTTTTGACTGTTAGACACTATAAATGTTTAGATATTCTTTCACACACTAAGTAAAACCACTCCACCATTGGCACAATGTGTGATTTTTATTCAGGTGCTTTGAAGAATCTGGATAAAACCTGAATTTTTTTTCAAAACTTCAAACAAGAACATTGATCAAAATGGATTTGTTTTTCTTTAAATTTCATACACACTGGTATAGGGATTAGACTGATTTTACATAACTAGTGAAATACTGTAGATGCTTATGACAGCAAGGCAATGTTACAAAATAATTCATTTCATTCATTCATTTTGTTTACTAGCTTTTGACTGTTAGACACTATAAATGTTTAGATATTCTTTCACACACTAAGTAAAACCACTCCACCATTGGCACAATGTGTGATTTTTATTCAGGTGCTTTGAAGAATCTGAATAAAACCTTATTTTTTTTCAAAACTTCAAACCAGAACTTTGACCAGAATGAATTTAGTTTTGTATGTAGTTCAGTATATGTCCATCAATGAAATCTTGTTATGTGGGGCAAGGAACTATGTCGGCTATTTTTGGTGACACTCTGAAAAGCTGAAAGTGACGTAGTACCTTAAATTGTCAATATTTTGAGCTTAGTACTCTATTAAATAGTTGGTTGTTGAGTATATATCATAATTATAGTGTTAATTCTACAGTTAACTCCTGGCAACTCGAACCCTCAGTTACTCGAACCTCCTGCTAACATAAATGATTTTTCCCTTCAGGTCATTTTCTTTATAATTTTTTCCTCGACAACTTGAAGTCCCAATAACTTGAGCCTTTTTTGATTCCACTTGAAGGTTTGAGTTATCAGTAGTCAAATGTGGTTAAAAGTTTTCTATGTTCTCATACATGTGAGACAAGGCACATTTCCAGAGGCACTCACGTCTCAGGATAATAACAAAAAGTGCACAGGAAACTACTACTGTTTGTACCAAGGTCGGGACTCAGTCAAACATGTCCTTTCAGTGAAAGAGAATTATTTGCTGACTTGATATCAAATAAAGAAGTCCTTGGTAATTTATTTTTAGTTGGAATCTGCTTGTTATCTGAAATTACAGAAAATCAGCCCGTAATAATTCAACTTGAATAATTTATAACATCTATGAATCTCTGTAGCCTCTTGATTGTCTATGTAGGGTCTGGTATCTTGTCCTTATATCATGGTAGATGCATGCAGGCAGTGGTCTTATATTCTCCCATCCCATATACCCGCAGAGCCAGCGGATAACCCAGCGATAGGCAACTGCCCGAATGAATCTGCAAAAGGGAAGAAGGAATAAAAAATAGTGAATCCAAGTGAACACATTACTACTACTGCCGCCGCTGCTGCTGCTGCTGCTGCTACTACTACTCCTACTACCACTGCCACTACCACTACTACTGCTGAATAAGGGAAGAGTTTAGGATGGTTGTCTGTAAGCAACTTCTCGGTCGGCTCCAATAAATTGTTTAAATAAAGTAAAGATATGTAGAGTCTGTTCATGGCGGCCACGTTGGAGGAGCAAAAAAAAACTATTTGCATAAAAATAAAACGTTTTTCCCAATGCAAAGGAATCCTATTGTTTTTCTCCTCCAGCATGGCCGCTGCGAACACACTCTATACTTCAATTCAGGAAACTGGTGAGCAAGTTGAACACGGCCCAGAAAAGTCTCAGTTTTGGTTGCAATGATACCGTGGTAACGTAAAAGCGGCTTCATGGATTTTCTATACAGCACCAAAGACAACTACGCGCTCTACGGTCGATTCTCGTTCACAACATGGTTTCTCTTCCAACCGTATTAGTTTTGAGCAATTCACGCGCTTCATACCAAATCATAATTTCCGGTGCCCACTAGTCCCACGTGCAAAATGTAAACAATACGTTGCCAGCCGCGGATTATTTAGCGCCCAGAGGTCCTTTTTAAAAATTGGTTCAGGAGATAACCTTGGCTTCAACGTTCGGCAAACTAAAAGAGACGACAAATAAAAAATTCTGTTGGACAGCTACTCTAATCTAAACTAACGAGACATATTACACTCACTCGTTCTCTGAAACTCCAGATCGACGACGATAGGTTCGACCATCTTTGTCCCTCAGTTCGGTTGGTGAGCGCAGCGTAGTCTTCGTGTTGGATTATGCAGGTTATGTGCTCAATTGAGCCGTCAAATACCATTTTACCCGATGCATGGACGACTTCCCTACAGCAACGAAACTCCAGCGCACCGACTAAATTATGGTCGCTGCATCTTTCACATTGGCACCTGAATTAGGAAAACAATGAAGAAGCAAGATCAAGAACATTGCTTCGCGGTAAAGCGAGAGCCAGGTCGATATAGGTGACTAGAACGTGCACAATAAAAAGACTGTGATTATAAAACTAACCATGAGTTCACTGCAACTTCCTTTTCATATCGGGCCTCCAAAACTGCTGGTGTGAGACCATCAACATCGGCCTCTTCGCCGTCATCAGTTGTTTCACGGTCTTCTCCGTCGTCTGCAGCGAGTGGTTCGTCTTCATACGGCGTGATTTGGCTGTAAACAACTTCAACGTCGCCTTCTTCCTCCTCTATGTCATCTCCTTCTACTAGGCTAGTCGACGAATCCGACATATTACTCATTTCAGAGTCACTAGACATGTTGATTCATTCAATAACCTAACAATTTGACAGGAAAGCACAGAACGCGAATATCTTTCTGTACCCAAAATGACGTCACAACATGAAATTTTGCGAATCGACTCGACCCAGTCTCCTGACCATTTTTGAAGGCAAAATAGCCCAACTTTACGCGCTTATAAAATCGCCAATTTTTACCCTGAACGTCTCAAACTTTGGAATCGTGTATTTTAAAGGTAACGCTTTCTTATTAGACAAAAACAAATTTCGCTTCATAGGCACTTTAATATATTTTAATTACTGTTAGTAGTGAGCGAACGAAAGCTTGGTATTTTTTGAATTAAGGTGTGAACAGCAACATAGATCTCCTCGTGTTCTAAAAGCTGCAGTAGAGTTTGCTGAAGACACTTTTTGAAGGAGCTTTTGTTTTTCGTTCGGAGATGTTCTGGGAGTCCGTTCCATATTTTACATCCGATGCGTGAAAACGAGTGGCTCTGTTGTTTTAGTCTTGAATGTTTTATATAGAATCTACCAGCTGATACAGATCTAGTATTACTATTAGTATTATCTACGCAAAAACTCCCAGGGTGTCAGAATTAAGAATCCCTGGCTTGAAAATAACATAAACACGAAGTGAAGCGTTTACTGTATTTTCTTAATTCATCCTATCGTTCTGACAACTGCGTCTTTAGTACAACGTAGAGTGGATTTCCAATGAGGTGTGGAGTTTATGTGCATACGGGCATAAAGGTAACTGGCTTTACTTGCGCAGAAAAAGTTAGAGACGATGTTTGAACGCCTTAAGTAAACGTAAACGTTTGGCTCCTTTTAACGGTTTACGTTTACGTGAGCTGCTTGCACGTCGTCTCCAATCTTATTTTTGCAGGTAAGTTAAATTTAAGCCAGTACGCACGTAAAAATTACGGGACGTTGGAAATCCACCTTTACACGGATTGCAACTACTCACTGAGCCACCTTTCCTTTATTCCACATAAAGCTGAGGCCTTTTACCCGACAACGTTAGTTCGAATTGTTGAATGGATCTTATTGAAAAATGACCGCCATAATTTTCACTGTCTGGCTCTCCTTGCCAAGAAATTATTCATAACATGTGAAAAGGCATAAAACATTGTGCTTCCGCTAAAAGTCGTCAAAAACGAATTAAAAACTTTGCGGAAGTGGCAACGGTAGGCGCACAGCAGATAGTACAGATTAAAGACACTTCCATGGAAATGCGATTCTGTAACCCATAACCCTTATTTGACGAACATTACACTTATTTTACCAAGAAGTCAATCATATCACTGGAAAAGCATTACAAAATATAGTACCTGGAAAGGTTTCGGTGTTCTAGTTCTCAAGGTGGAAAAAAGTCAAATAATTTAGTTCTGGATCATAAAAACTTAAGAGATTTGTAGGGGAAAAAATAACTCTCACTCTTCCTACCGTTTTTGGCGAAAACAAGTTACTGTATCTTTTCACCAAACCATCATTTGCCCCTAAAACTCAACATGATCTCTTATTGTGGCTTCACCTTTTCTTCGAGTTAAATAGTTCCCGTTAACAAATTATTCTTTTCGACAAGGAACATCAATGGCGGCCAGTTTTGAGGAAGGCCTATAGCTATCAATAGTAAAGCACACACTTAGCCACAACCTAAAATGCAGTTTCGTTGTTGTTTTCTCCAATCCCGTATTTGTATGCACCTTGGGCCTGAATCTCAGGATCTGCGCTATCAGTCTTGGGCGAGGCATCCCCCTTACGAAACTCCGTGACATCAACATACTCGGTGCCTTCATAAGGTTTGGCCTCTTGAGTGGAGGCAGAGGTTGAGGAGACGTGGATACTTGCGGCATCCGTGGCATATTTGTACTCTCCAAGTTCGCATAAATCACACCTTCAGGATTGGGTTTCTGTGGCAGGTAGATATAAGAAGATTATGGTACAACGCTAAATTTTGGCGTGCTCTCATTAGTCGAAATCGATCACGTGACGCAACAGTGTCTCTCCTCAGCGGGCGCCTATCAGCGCATTGTGCCAGTTTTTGGCAATTTCCCTAAAAAATTTAGCGTTGCGCAATTAAAACAATACAGTCCTTCTATCTCAGGCCCTATGTGTGATAGGTTCCCTCGAAAATTTGATGTTCAAACTTCATATATGCCCTCGACAAGTATTGTTGTGAACATCAATTTCCTCGGGCAACCTATCACACGATAATGCGTTCGACACAAGAACTCCATTGTTTAGTTAGTTATCGTCTCCTATTGATGTTAATCTGACCAGACGTTGAATTAAGACGGAATCCATTAGGAAATTAAGTAATTTTAATTCTCAGTGGACAAAAACCTTGTACCAGAATAATTGAAAGCAGATCGCATTCTTTTTTACATTTTTTGAGAGCTATGGATGTAATTTGTTATCTGTAATAACCCCAAAGACAATTTCTTATGTGAGCCCGAGAAAAAAAATTTCAAATTTCACAAAATGAAATCTTACGCACAAAAATTTACCTATTTTACCGGTGTTTAAACAATTCCTGTGAAGTTTGAAATTTAATTTCACGGGCTCCCATAAGAAATTGTCTTTGGTGTTATTACAGACAACTAATTACGTCTATAGCTCTTAAAAAGTGTAAAAAAGAATGCGATAAACTTTAAATTATTCTGGTACAAGGTTTTTGTCCACTGGTGACCCAATTTCCTGATGGATTACATCTTAAAGAGTTCTTTTGTCTTAAGGGCTCGGCTAAACGGAAAGAACTTCATTAACTCGATATAACATTGTTCAGCAACTCGATATAACATTGTTCAAGATTGTTAAATTAGGCGTGTTGATCGCGTTTGCCACCCTTGTGAGTGATTTTGAACGTTGAACGAGCATTTGTTCAACACTGTTCCACATCCCGGCCAAACGAACAAACACTGCTTTTGAAACATTGTTTTCCGTACCTGAGAACAAAAGAAAAGTTGAATAGTCTTCAATCGAAAGGTGGCAACATCATTCAACAGGGTGACTGAACGCGTTCAACATTTAAACAAGTGCAGTATTCTCCTTGGGGATGCTACCTTTATTGCCGCACATGGTGGTTCTTCCAGTTCAAAAATTGCAGAGTCTAAATTTATTCCGAAAAACATGGTTCTTAATTTTTGTACAGCTTAAGCAACCACACAAATGCTGGAGAAGTGAGTACCGTTAATTATGCCGTACTATAGTGCTCATTCAGACAAAAAATAAATCAACTTTGTTTAACGAGGGTGACACCTAACAGTGTGGGACTGACAAACCTGCCCTCGGGTTCCGGGTCGAATTGGAATTTGGATATGTTGGTTTTTGAGGAGGGGAAAACCGGAGTATCCGGAGAAAAACCTCTCCGAGCAAGGACGAAAACCAACAACAAACTCAACCCATATATGACACCGGGACCGAGAGTGGAACCCGGGCCAATTGGTGAGAGGCGAGCGCTCTCATCACTGCGCCATCCCTGCTCCCCTAAATAACACCATTCTCGTGACACTCGTATTCTACTTTGCCCTTGAACCCTGAACATTTACTGTTTGAGATGGACCCTGAGAGTAGAACGTTCCTGTGATACTGTTTGTTACTCAAGAGAAATAGGAATGACATTTATAAACCGTCTATTTTCTCCAGTTAAACTCAGGAGCTAATGCCTGGGTGTGAAAGAGAAAACAAGAAATATTTCATTCTGGAGGATTACGATTAGACTCTATGGATAGACGCTTCGCTCGGGGATAGTTTCACAAGAACCCACGAGTGCAACCCACACAGTTGAATGATCAGGCCCGATACCCGCTACGTTTTGCGCATTTTATATG
This sequence comes from Siderastrea siderea, assembly GCA_964030785.1. Lineage (NCBI taxonomy): Eukaryota > Metazoa > Cnidaria > Anthozoa > Scleractinia > Rhizangiidae > Siderastrea > Siderastrea siderea. The sequence continues at coordinate 38,048,182 of OZ034975.1, forward strand.
ACGTTCAATCCTTCTTGTAGACTCTCTTCTTGCTTAACTTCACCTGAGCGAAAAGACGCATTTAAGTCTAGAAAGACGTGAACCAATCCACGACCATGCCTTCTTAACAGATTTCTTCGACTTGTCAACTTGTGCGTAAGTATTGTCTGACTGCTTCCTCGTCTGAGATTTGTCCACGACAGAATTCCCAGGAGACTTCTCCTCTTCTCTCTTCCTCTTGCTCTTCTTCTTAGACTTGTCTACAGCAGCATCAGTCGGAGGGGCTGTCGCTGCCTGCTGATTTGTTGCTGCTTCATGTCTGTTTGCGTCTGGGCAATCTAAGACGGGCAATCTAACAACACAACCACGTACATAAAGTTATTCGATTTAAGTTGTCGAATTATAGTATCTACGCGAAAAGATCCACGGTGTCAAAATTAAGAATCCCCTAGCTTGAAAATAACATAAAACACGAAGGGAAGCGTTTATGGTATTTTCTTAATGGAGCCTATCGTTCTGACAACTGCGCCTTCAGTACAACGTAGAGTGGATTTCCAATGAGGCATGGAGTGTATACGGGCATAAAGGTAACTGGCTTTACTTGCGTTAAAAAAAAAATGACACGATGTTTGAACGCCTTAAGTAAACGTAAAAGTTTGGCTCTTTTTAACGGTTTACGTTTACGTGAGCTGCTTGCACCTCCTCTCCAAGTTTATTTTTGCAGGTAAGGTAAGTTAAATTTATGCCAGTACGCACGTAATAATTACGGGACGTTGGAAATCCACCTTTACACGGATTACAACCACTCATTGAGCCACCTTTCTTTCATAAAACCAAGAGAGGATGATAAATAAAACTGACTGAGGCGTTTCACCTAACAACGTTAATTCAATTTGTTTTATGGACCTTACTAAAAAATGACTGCCATAATTTTCACTGTCTGGCTCTCCTTGCCAAGAAATTATTCATAACATGTGAAAAGGCATCAAAAATCTTGCTGCCGCTGAAAGTCGTCAAAAACGAATCAAAAGCTTTGCTGAAGAGGCAACGGTAGGCACACAGCAGCTAGTAAATATTAAAGAGACTTCTATGGAAATGCGACTCTGTAACCCATAACACTTATTTGACGAAAATTAAACGTGTTTTACCAAGAGGTCAATCATTGGAAAAGTATTACAAAATATAGTAGCCTGGAAAGGTTCGGGTGTTTTAGTTTTCAAGGTGGAAGAGCCAAATAATTTGTCATGGATCGTACAGATTTGCATGGGCAAAACGACTCTAACCCTTTCTACCGTTTTTGACGAAAACAGGTTACTGTATCTTTTCACCAAACCACCATTTGCCCCTAAAACTCAACATGATCCGTTATTGTGACTTCACCTTTTCTTAGAGTTAATTAGTTTCTGTCAACAAGTTATTCTTTTAGGCAAGGAACATCAATGGCGGCCAGTTTCGAGGAAGGCCTACAAAAATCATTATAGTACAACGCTAAAATTTGCGTGCTCCCATTGGTCGAAATCGATCACGTGCCACGATAGTGTCTCTCTCCTATCAGTGCATTGTGCCCGTTTCGGCAATTTTCGCTCAAAATGTAGCGTCATACAATAAAAACAACAGAGTCCTTCTGTCTCAGGCCGTAAGTGTGATAGCTTCCCTCGGAAATTTGATGTTCAGACTTCACGCAAGCCCTCAAACCACGTTCTTGGGCTAATGTTTGTTGTGAACATGAAATTTCCTAGGGCAACCTATCACAAGATAGCGCCCTCGACAGAAGAACTCTATTGTTTAAATAGAAAAGCACACACTAAGCTACAACCTAAAATGTAGTTTCGTTGTTGTTTTCTCCAGTCCCGTATTTGTTTGCACCTTGGGCCTGCATCACAGGATCTGTGCTATCAGTCTTAGGCGAGGCATCCCCCCTCAGTGATATCAGCATACTCCGTGCCTTCATAAGGTGTTGGCCTCTTGAGTGGAGGCAGAGGTTGAGGAGACGTGGATACTTGCAGCATCCGTGGCATATTTATACCCTCCAAGTCCGCATAAATCGCACCTTCAGGATTGGGTTTCTGTGGTAGGTAAATATAAATTAACCCTTTAAACCCCAAGATCATTATTAAAATTCTCCTCACTGGTCTCCATGTACCTTGTTGAGTACTCGTTGGAACTTGAAACATCAAGACAATTCATCTTCAGTGATCAATTCCTTAATTCTAAACGGAACGAACTTCATTAACCCTTTCCCGTCAGCGTTTTTTCCTTAGAAAAACGAATTTTTCACCGCTAAAGCGGTTTTTCAAGTGCTATGTTGCCAAATGCCACTAAACTTTGCCAGAAAAGCATTTTCTTACAGATTAGCTAAATTTTGAGCCAGCTTCTCTTGTAAATTGTACAATATTTTGTTTTCACGCATGCGCATAAGCCATTCATTTCCAATTTTTTTCTCGCTTCTTTTGCTTTACTTTTTCTCTCCCTTTCTTTTCTCCTTATCTTCTACCCTTTATCCTCTTTCTATCCACCGGAAAAGTTTGGCCTCAGCCCTTCTAAAAACCTGGAAATGGAACATTGATCAACTAGGTGACTTGGCCTATTTTACCACCAACTTTATACCCAAAATTGGACACGTTTTTTCTGGAATAGCTCTGCCAGAATTTGGTGGATGTTCAAAATGGACACACGTATGGATGGATCTGTCCTTGCTGTGTTAGATGCTTATCAAAACAATCTGGTTACGTCAAAAATGATGACGTCACAAGTGGCTCAATGGTTCCCGACTTTAACGTCGGGAAAATACAACTCTTGACGGGAAAGAGTTAACTGCTGAACACGGGTTTGTTGTACGAAGTTGACTGAGGTGGCCAAACCAATTCAGGAACTCAATTTAACATTGTTCAAGATTGTCAAGTTAGGCGTGTTGATCGCGTTTGCCACCCTTTTGAATGATTTTGAATTGTTCACCACTGTTCCACATCCTGGCCAAACGAACAAACACTGTTTATTAAACATTGTTTTCCGTACCTGAGAACAAAAGAAAAGTTGAATAGTCTTCAATCGAAAGGTGGCAACATCATTCAACAGGGTGGCTAAACGTGTTCAACATTTGAACAAGTGCAGTATTCTCCTTGGTGATGTTACGTTTATTGCCGCACATGGTGGTTCTTCCAGTTGAAAATTTGCAGTTTATTACGAAAAACATGGTTCTTAATTTTTGTACAGTTTAAGCAACCCTACGAAAGCTGGAGAAGTGAGTAGCGTTAATTATGCCCTACTAACGTGCTCATTCAGATAATGTTTACTGTTAACAACATTCTCGTCATACTCGTATTCTACTCGGCTCTTAAACATTTGCTATTGAAATGGACCCTGAATATAAATCGTCTATTTTCTCCAGTTAAACTCAGGTGCTAACAGAATGCCTGGGTGTGAAAGAAAAACAGTGAATATTTTACCAATTAGTAAACAATGGGACAAACTTATCATTTCGTAGGAATTTTAAATAAAGCGGCAAAAAAAAGAAACAATTTTTCTTCAAAATCAAGTAAAATTCCCCCACAAATCCCATTTTTTTCTAAAATTCCCAAAATCTCTAAAAAATCTCCTGATGCTCTAAAAATCCTTTAAAAAAAATGCGGTTTTTTGTGTCTAGGCCTAAGTGCAACCCACACAGTTGAGTGATCAGACCCCGATACCCCCTACGTTTTCCACATTTTATATGATGTTCCCTCACCCTTGCAGAATCTCTTCTTGCTCAACTTTACCTGAGCAAAAAGACACATTTAAGTCTAGAAAGACGTGAACCTATCCACGACCATACCTTCTCTATAGATTTCTTTGACTTGTCGACTTGTGCGTAAGTATCGTCTGACTGCTTCTTCGTCTGAGATTTGTCCACGACAGAACTCCCAGGAGACTTCTCCTCTTCTCTCTTCCTCTTGCTCTTCTTCTTAGACTTGTCTACAGCAGCATAAGTCGGAGGGGCTGCCGCTGTCTGCTGATTTGCTACTGCTTCATGTCTGTTTGCGTCTGGCCTCTGCTGTCGACCAGCATGCACCATCTGTTACATTTGCAGGTGCCGGTCCTGATTCTGGGCATCAGTATTATCCTCAATGTCAAACCGGACATCTTGTCTGGAACTGAAATATTCAATCAATAAGCGCCTGTTACACTCGGCAGTTGGAATTGTACGCTACTGATACGAAGAAGAAACAAGTTGGATGAGATTTTCGATGGAGTTTTTAAAAACAAAAAGTCAGCCAGAAAAAAGATTATTCTATTGAGTTTTAAAAACAGAACGTCAGCCAAAACAATAAGAATAAAAAGATAGGGCTTCCTTCCTTTCACATTTGCATATCGATAAGCAAATGTAGAGATTTTATGGCAAGTCGTTGACTCAGGCGTCCTGTGAAATAAACAAGCTTCACTACATCATAAAGAAGAGAAAAGTTAAATACTGCATGCCATAGCAAAATAAAATGCAAGTTTCCAATTCTTTAACAGGTTTCCAGGCCGAGAACTATCAAACACCCTCAGGAATGGTTGTAGAACAGGCACATGTTGTTTGTAAGTTGTTTACGCATTGGGCCTCGTCCACATTAATGCGCTTTCAGGGAACTCCGTTTTCAGAGGCCCAAACACGTTTTACCCATACAAACGTCGGCTTTTTTTGGCTGTCTAAACTATCTTGTTTTTAAAATGCGTTTGCGCTTGTCAACCAAAAACGCTGCTGGCGTTTTCGAAAGTTCCCTTTTTCACCATTCCACACACTACAGCGTTTTCAAAACAATGCGGTTTTGTCCATTCACATTGAAAACGATAAATTGACTTGCGAAACATAGCATGAGCATAGCCATGGTCGTGAACATAGGCATAAGCATGAGCATGAACACAGGCATGAGCATAGGCATAGTCATGAGCTTAAGCGTGGGTATGAGCACGTGCCTAGGTGTTTCACAGCGGTCAATGCACGACGCGTGTGCAGTTCCCGCCATAATTTTACAAAAGAAATACAGACAAATGTCGAAAGGTTCACTTTAACTGCAAAACTTGACGCCATTTCTGAAAACTTACGCTTTTTACTTGGAGCATGTGTTCAGAATGAAGTAGCTGGCATCCACAAGTTTTATCGGCGCGAAAATTAGTTTATCGGGACATTTTATGCGTCGTTTTCATACGAACTTCGTGCTCGTAAAAGCCTAAGCTGGTTCAAACTTTAGGGCTCTGCAAAACCGGAAGTGAAGTTGTTTTTTGCGTGTGACCGCCGTGAGCCTAGGCGTAGGCATGAGCATAGACATAAGCACGGGCCTAGGCATAGGCGTGAAAATGAGCATAGGTATAAGCATGAGCATGAGTATAAGTAAAATCACAAGGAGAAACGCACAGACTGCTTCTTATTATTAATAAGAGAAGAAAAACAAAAACTTTGTTTGCTTATGTTTATGCCGCGTTGATTCCTAGCGAAGAACACTTAGAAACAGTTTGAACGCTTTCAATATGCTTCTGCTCAGATCACCAGTAAAGACCTGTGAGGCAATCTGAAAATTGATCAAGATTCATGCTGAAATAATGACGGCACAGTTACAGTGCAGCTTTGTCTCTGGGCGTAAGGCATAGAGCATGCACGAACGCTGACCCACACCTCTTCATTTGCGACAGAACGGTGTTACCGTAACCATATCAGCTACGCTTCAGTATATTCTTCAACACGGTTTGCTAAACGACGCTGCTAAACATCACAGAGTTAGTTATTTTACAGAGTTCAAGTGTAAACATCATTCAACGTTTGAATACGACTTTGGTGTATGACGGTGAACTATGTGGCCAACGAATTCAACACTGTTGTTCATAGCTGGGGGAAAATTGAATCAACATCATTCATCAGGGAAGCCAAACGTGTTTAACATATAGACTATATTACAAGGCGGAGCGAAGATGTGAATTTTATTTTCGAGTGGTTAAAACAATATTAAGAACGAGTGCAGCGAGTGAGTAAAATATTGTTTTACCACGAGAAAATAAAATTCATATCTTCAAGTCGCCTTGTAATTTTCTTTTATTATATAGACTAGAGTGTTTTTGCACAAACAACAGTGTAAAAGAAGGAAATGACATCATCGATATCCTCACTAGAAAGGATATGGAAAATACATCACTCGAGTCCCGGATGTAGTTTTATCTGACCTTTTCGCATGCTCTATTTTCCACCATAACACTCTTGTCTATATAATAAAATGAATTTAACAATGCTGAACGGTGTTCATAATATTGGGCCCGGTTGTCCGTGCAAATGTCAGCTTCCACGGCATGTACTTCCCTTGCGATGCGATTGTGATGACAAACAGGGTTCAAAATAGCAGCCGGCTGCCGGCGACAGCCAGCACTTTGGTCACTCTTGCCGGCGATTTTTCACCCAAGAAATAGAAAAAAAAATGACATCCCATCCCTTGATCGGGAAAATCAACATCCCTGGAACGTCATGGTAAACGTTTCATATCAGAAATAGCCTGTTCCAGGCTCCGAGATAGTGGGGAAAAGAGCGAAGAGAAAACGAGGGCGAAAAAACGCGCGGGGGCTGGGGAGAGATTAGTCTCCCGCGCGTGTATTATTTTCGCGTTCCCCTTCCGTTTGCCCCGACCCTACTATCTGAGAGCCGGGAACAGGCTATATCAGAAAGCAATTCAGTTCTCTTTTAGGAACCGGGCAAATTTTTATTCACGATTTCTTTGTTACCAACGCGTCTTCAATCCTGTCCACTTAGCACCTTGTCGCTTTTTTCGTGTGCTTTTGCCTTCTCGTCCAATTTAATTTGCTGGATACCAAAGGAAATGTACCGTCGCGCTGTAAATCAGCGTCACCGTTGCGGCATTTATCATTTTCAAAGGCCTAATCTAACTTGTGAAACACCAGGCAGCAAGCTACCCTGCCAGTCCGCCATCAACGAGATTTCCATGCTCAAGAGAAAAATCGAGCAGTCAGAAACATCGATAGTTAAACTTCAGGCCCACACAGAAAAGGGCACATGCCCAAGAGACTCGCGCTATGTCGCAAAAGCAAACGTCACTCCTGACGATGAGTTTAAGACAGAAATACACTCCATAAAGAGAGAGGACAAGCGAAAATTCCTAGGGGCACTAACCAAGCTTCATTATCGCTTTGTTGAACGCAACAATGATAAGTTGCGAAGAGCGAAATCTGATAAATGTAGTTCAAAGAGGAGCATTGATCGGGTTTAGCATAACGCCACATGCTCAGTTAAACAGTAGTTAATGTTCTACACTCTTCTATCACTTGAGTGGAAAAGATACATCGCTGGCATATTCTCGCTGTGGAATGTTGACAAAAAGGAGATAGCAGAGTTTATTGTCCTAGCAAATAGTCACCACCCGACCCAATTAAATTTACAGCTGAAAACTCAGACAAAGAAGTAAACTTCCTGGATACCTTTCTTTTCAAAGGCGAAAGATTCACACATTTTAAGCCGACAGAGACTTTCGGGTACACTCACTTCTCTTCCTGCCACCCACCAGGGGTAGAAAAAGGTTTATCAAAGGCGATGCCCTCCGTCTTCTTAGAACAAACTCTTCAGGGAAATCTTTCGTTGAGAATATCACCCAATTCAAAACGCGCCTCCGTATGATAGGCTACCCCAACAGTCTAGTAGAAAGAATAACGTCCGAAGTCAAATTTAGTGAAAGGAAGTCGGCACTTCAACAAAGAGAGACTATGCGGAACAAATTCAGACAATCTTCCTTTCGTATAAACGTTTGTAAGAACATCCTTATGAGCAAATGGCACTCGATTTAAAATCGATCGTTGCTAAGAGAAATATACCAACACATTAGCACGAGCATATAAGCCGCGTTTGGCCTGTCACCACTTTATTCCATACGTGGGATAGGTGCTTGTTCATTCTTGTTGACAGCCGGCAAAAAATCAGCCTTGAGAAAAAAGCAGTCAAATTCAGGCTGAAAGCTCTGATTTTATTTTGAACCCTGGACAAAGCAGCAACATCCTCGTCCCCAGTTTCATGTCCGCGCGGTACCGCCATTTTGGTAGCGAAGATGGAGGGTTCCTCTCAAACTTAATACTGTTCTCCTATCATCTTTTCAAACTGCCCTTCAATACTTTGAATTCTTTCTTTTTTTTGCCCAAAAATTCCAAAATGGAAATGAAAAGACTATAAATTTGGATTACCAGAACAGAAAATTTCCAACAATTTCTTTGAAAGATATTCCAAACTTCCTACATGGGAATATGTGAACCATTTTCATTTTCTACCATTCCTTGTTCTTTTGCCAATTTTTGACCGTTTGGATGGGTCCCAGTTAAGTTCTTGGCTTCTCGAGTAAACGGAATAAGAAATCTCTCTCCAACGGGAATGTCAGTTGGGAGGTTTTGCGTTCCATAAACACAAACTATGAACCTACCGCTTTCTTTGAGTAAATGGTAAACCACCCAAACTTTCTTTACTTAAGTTTCTTTCCATTATATGCGCACTGGGTTAATACGTGCGTATGGTATCAATATAAATAACGGAACACGTACGCATTGAATGTGACACAAGGAGGTGGAGTTAATCAGCACTGATTTATTAGGCACTAATTAATGTTGGTTACATGATTAGACTACGAAAAAGCATTACTAAAAAGCATTAAACAATAAGAAAAAAGTGTGGCAGAAGACCTTCACATCGCGAGAGAAACCAAGAAACAACAACAGGCTGTTGGCACATTAAACTGGATCGTGTTCTCGATGGATGAAGAGCATCAACTCCGCTGTATTGGTTACCAAACTAGCTTCTCTAATGGCGACGTTAAGGGTGTTTAAAACTAAGTGAAATGAAATAAAACACTTAAAAATATTGACAAAATGTCGTCGTCCCTTGCCGTTTTTGTTCGGGGTATTTGAGGGTTACGATAGCGGTTTCTCTAGCTAACATTGAGGAAACAACAATTCTCTTTAAAAAACCGCGCTCGCAACCCTCAAAACAACCCAACACAGAATAACAAAGGACGACAACGTGTTCATACTTTTTAGTGTTGTTATGTCACTTTACACACCCCTACTTCGTCTTCAAAAAGGTTAATTTGATAACCGAAGCACAGGACACGAGTCAATCAAGATGGTGGGCCTGTGGTTTCATCTCAGCAACTTCCCAGGTTAGACACATCTTTGCTTCCAAAGGCGACTGCCACACATTTTACCCTGTTGTGCATTGATCTTCAATCTCAGAAATCAAGCAGGGTTACATGGTTAACTGGTTAACACGATGGCTTACAATATTAAAATCAAAGATGAAATGATTGACGTAACATTGTTAATATTAGTTACGACTGAAGTAACTGTTAGTTTCACAGGGCAGGAATAAAAGCAATGACTACTGTTTTCTTTACAACGATATTGTATTGGAATCCGATACTCTGTGATTTGCGTTCGATTCGACACGACTTTTTTTTTCCTTTATCCTTAGCAACTCATATCGTTACGTAACAAACAGTCGTTAGCTCAAAAATGAAATTTACTTCGTTGATAAAATTGCCCTCAGGTTGTCTCGCCAAGTTCATTTAAAGCTTGACTAGCTTTTTGGACCCCATTGTACGATTCAAGATAGCGCAATATTGACAAGGCGATTGACTCCAAATTGATTTAAAAAAGAATCAAAATCACGGAATGAAATTGAGTCCGCAGAAAGAATTGTCTGTTCGGAGGCTAACCTGTCACGTGTTCTTCACCAAACAGTCTTATATATCACTGCTTTAACAATTCTCCTGCCTGCGAAACTGATAACTAATAATACTGATACTACAACACGTATGCATCAATCGACGTTAAACGTCTTGTCAACACCAAATAATATTTCATAGCCCCATTAAGCTACAAAACATTTTTATGTTTCTACCGAGATCTTACAACACTTGCGTCAACAGGTGTAAACCACAACCGAATCGTTCAGTATTTCTCCACAGTGGGGGTTTTTCTCTCTCTGCAGAAACATTTAAAATGTTCTCTTTTGCTTAACTTAATACTACAAAACCCCTGATGTTTTGACATCAAATAAATTCCCATTGTAACACACAAACACAACTCATACAAAACATTCTTCATGTTTCTTCATAGTTCTAGAAACACTCACGTTTGCAAGGGATAAAGCACGAATTCTTACGGAGTCATGCTTCTGTTACTCCAAAGAAACATCCAAAATGTTTTATCTGGCTGCAATACTAAGGCTATCTTGATGTTTTGAACATCATGTGCAAATAAAATTTTAAATTTTGGATAATTGTTCTCCTTTTATCGTTAAGAACCCAACCAAGTGCACGTCCGAAAGGAAATGCCACAAAATCTGTAAAGTATATATTCCATTGCAAGTAAACTCGAAAATACAAAAGCAAAGGTGAGCCAATTTTTCAGTAGTAAACGCAACCGTTAGAGTAAAAACTTCCATTTGTTCTTGTCAAAACATTCTCTTAGAATTTCACGAATGACTTAAAAGGAAAGTAAACAAATACAACGGGAAGAATGCAGTGAATTAAAAAATGTATACAAACAACAGAACCAAAGAGTAAGATTAAAAAAACTGAATGTATAAAACAAAACTAATGACGATGGTTATTTGGACAAGACCTCCTCTCTAGGGACCCCTGAAATTCCTCCCCTCTCCCCCTCGAATTTTTCCGCTTCACCAATCTCTATTCCCTGGTAAAAGAGGGGTTTGAAAGGACACGAAAATAAATTTTTGGGAAACTTATAGACTTAAGAAAAGCTTTTTTTCAAACTGGACAAAAAACAAAACAAAAGACATGTTTTCAAATCTCAATAATTCTTGGGCACTTTGATGATGGTTCAAAAGGAATCAAGGAAAACGTTACAGGTAAAATTGCTATGTACACCCAACTACATTTTGGATAGGCAAGTGTGCTGGACTTCTATTTTTTTTCTTCGTTTTGTTCTACTTTATACTTGCCAAATATTGCAAACAAATTTACTGAAAATTGTATAATTGAGGTCCATTTCGGTACATCTGGACCCTAAATTCACTCAAATTCTTATTCTCGTTTCTATTATCTACATTATTTATCATGAAATTTAACCAATTAATGAGTATTCTCCAAACCACGTGGCTTTCTAGACAGGCAGCTATCTCTACTGTCCTTTGCATTTAGCCGATACAAGGATTGCTATAACCCCTGGATGGAATACAACAACATCGTAGGTTTTCTCCGACACTTTCGTGGGTATGTTAGTACCCATTTACGCGCTTAAGTGAAGGCACAGTGTGAAGACCCGTCTTGCCTAAGGCGCCTGGGAAGCGACTCACTCACTAACTTAAACAACGCACAAGATATGCAGACAAACAGATTTTAAATATACTGGGATAGCTTAAATACTAACTAGTTCACGCATCTCCAAACAAACAAGTTTTCTTTCAAAACCTAGTCCAAAAGAGGTACGGACGAACTACTGTTAAATAAAGTGGGACAGCTTAAATAACTGGTTCACGAGCGTCGCAACAAGCAAGTTTTGTGTCTACACCTAATCCATGACTTGACTAAGAGAGGAACCACTACAAAATCTGCATATGTGGGCAGAGATCACGAACTTGTCATCAACTATTTTATTGACCCTCATGGAAATGGCCAAAAACCTTACTTTGCTTTGTTTCTTACAATCACGAGCTGCGATTATATGACGGTTATATATGTGGCTTAAAACGTTTAGAAGTGCACTGTTATCCGCTACAACGAAAAACGCCACCAAAATGAATATAGACCAGCGGCAAGACAGAAAAACGTGAATCGTGAAACGTCACAATAATGAAATTTCAAAACTGGAAAATGTCCCCAAGGCAACTTTTGATGACGACATAACCATGGAGAATTAGAGACATGGACTGTCTTCGCCTTTTATGCGTCGATAACCAAACGCTTTGTTCTAGTAATTTCGACAATACTTTGTAGTCAAGTGAGAAACTGAAAAAGCCCCCCCCCCCCCACCAACCTCGGACCTTTCTGACATTTCAGAATCATAGAAACTGAGCGACACGGACAGTTTGCCTTTTTGTTCGCAAAAACGATGGTATGAGATTAGACACTTTGTCCCCCTGTATATTCTGCCGAATTCTTTGTTAGAGCTGATTTCGATAATGGTTGTTATAACACAAATACTGTCTACGACCCACTTTTGGACCTTTCTGGCTACGCATAATCAAAAATGGCAACTTCTAAAACTTGCAGAAAGTCATGAAACGGGTCCGGTTAACAAAACAATTAAAAAATCCTCAAATTTAGATGCCGCTCTTAGAAAATGAAGACAGAAAAATGTACAGTTCTATACAAAATAACAAGTCATCTGGATACACTCAAGAATTCAAGGTGATATAAAGTAGATTTGAGTGGGTTAGAAACTAATTAGAAAAAAGCAATAATAACAGTGCTTATAAAAATATTTCACGCAGAATCTATAATTCTAATTACAATTTACTACATCTATAAAAATAATCAAGCCATAAAAGACTGGTTCTACTTAAAGAAAAACTACTAGCGCACACCTATTTCAATTAACGTTTTCGTATTTCAAGCCTGTGCGACAAGATCCCCAGCAAGGTGATACGGGTTTTTGATGAAACCAGTAATGCCTCGCTCGAAAAGAAAAGAAAGCACGACAGGAAATGTTTATAGTGTTTTCTAAACCCTTTAAGCCCCAATATCAACATCCATATTCTCCTCAGTGTTCCTCATATATTTTATTATGGCACTGGTTGGGAGAATTTGATGAGACAACAAGACAGTTCATCTAGATCTTGGGTGATCATTTTCTTTATTCGTATGACCTGAATATTTGATAAAGTAGTGATATTGTAGGGAGAAATTAGATGCTTGTCACTGTTGGGGCATTAACCGTCCTATCGCACTCAATACCGTGAAAAGTACACCTCTTACAGTTAGCCATATCACCTTTTTCGTCGTAGAAGCTTGAGATGTTTATCCGACAACATTAATTGAAATAGCTGTACAACTTCTAAAGGAAGAGCAAAGAGCAAACACTAGACCTCAACCTACATTGGAGTATTTCTGTCTTCTCCTGCAGCTCCACCCTCGTCTTTGTTTGCACCTTGCGGCTGCAACTCGGTGCCTTGATTGCTATCACTTTGAGGTAGGGTAGCGTCCCTCTTCAAAAACTGAGTGATGTCTGCATATTGCGTGTTTTCATACGGTTCTGGCCTCTTGATTGGAGGCAGAGGTTGGGGTGAAGTGGACACTGTTGGCATGGGACGTGGCACATTTATATCCTCCAAGTCCGCATAAATCATTTCTCCAGGCTTGGGTTTCTATATAAATGAAAGTATTTTGAATCGTTTCGCCATACACGGGGTTATGAAAAATTTAGTGTGACCAACTACTAAGCTATTAGTGTAACTGTGATGCTGTTTTTAATGTGATTATTTAAAAAAACATTGGCCACCAGTCCCTTCCTAAGCGGCTGTTTATTCTGCTGTTTATTTTGCTTTAACAAATTTCTAACGTGTAACCTTTCAAATGAGAGCTGCCGAGCAATATTTTCCTTTTTGCTTCTTCTTCTTTTTTCCTTTTTCTTTTTTTTTTTCAACCTACGGGGAACGCAGTTCGTACAGGTGGGGAAACGCCAACTCAAACGCTCTCATTTTTACATGACTCCTAACTTCAGCGTGCATTTGATATGCTCTTCTCAACTATTCCTAATCCAAAACAGACAAAATACGTTTAGAATGATCAGGCCCTATCGAGCAACATACCTTCTTAGATTTTTTTGACTTGTCGACTTCTGCATACGTGTAGTCTAGTTTCTCCTCCGCCTTCTTCTTCTTCTTAGACTTGTCGACTTCTGCATAAGTCGGAGAGGCGGCTGCCCTCTGCTGGTGTGCTGCAGCGTCAGATCCATCTGCGGCTGCCCTCTGCTGTAGTGCAACAGCCTCAGTTCCGTTAGGCCGTGGCCCTGTCCCTGCATACCCGTGATTGACTTGGGAATAAGCATTACCTTCAGCATTACCATGCCTGAAAACAAATTAAATGGTGTTATACTAAAACGTTTTCATGAAGAACTTTACTAATACTGACAACGAATGAACGGCTTGGAAAGTGAAATTTCAGTTAAAAATTTACAGTTTTAATCGTATAGGCATGCTTTTTGGCCATTTTAATGGCAAAACATGATCAACGACCTCTCTTGAGCCACGAAAACCTCTTTTGAGACATAAGAGGCATGAAGAAATGCCCTCGTGGGTATTATTTTCAACGATCTTAAAAATCAAAGGCTCTTTTTTACATGGATCATGGCATGTAGGGGAAAATGTACTACTTCCGACCGGGTATCCCCTCTAGTTGGGCATGTAACGCATTTTTTCATGCCTCTCTAAACCCAAAACTGTTGGAAGCAAACTAAAGAGGAGTTCATTGAGGAAAAAATTTGGTAGGGCATGTTTCGGAAAAGTTCATGCCCGGGATGTTCTTTTGCTCAGGGACAATCCGTACCGAGCGACCGGGAGAAGACTGGGTTTGAGACGAAAAAAGTTCATGCCGGGCATGAAATTTCGATTTTCATGCCCGGCATGAAAATCGAAATCTCATGCCCGGCATGACTTTTGTTCTCGTCTCAGCCCAGTCTTCTCTCGGTCGAGCCACATTTCATGCCCGGCATGAAATCTGGCTCTACATGCCCGGCATGAAAATCGGCTTTTCATGCCCGGCATGAAAATCGACTTTGTATGGCCAGTATGAAAATTGACTCCACATGCTGGGCATGAAAACCAACTTGAAAATTGCCTGGTCTTTAAGTAAATCTTGAGTTGACATACTCAGTGGGTATAAAGTCAGTTTTCTATTCAGGTTGAAACGGCATTTCCTTCTCCACCGTCGTATCTAAATCGAAAGAAATTGCTGACAATGAAGGATTATAAAAAATCCAGTGTTTATCAAAAGTGTAAACAATGAGATGACCCTTGAGTGACTCCTACAAATGAGCTGAAATTCTTCAAACACCCATCCCCACACTGACAAATTGTCTCCTCCAGAACCTTTACTGGCCCAAGTACTAACAATACTCAAAGTGTCAAAATGTGGACGCAACAGGGGGTAGTTAGAAATCCTTTATTGTTGATTGGTTGCGGTCCAATGAAATGCTTATACAACATACCATATCCTACACATACGTCTCCTTAGAGTGTCCTCAACGATAAAAATAAGATTATCAACCTTTTCATAAGAAAGCAGAATAATTAAGAGCCCTTTACTTTAACTCGATGACCAATACCAGAAGAAGTTAGTAGTCTACTGGCAATCTCTTGCTATCCACGCCGCACTTTCTGGGGAAAGTGGTCCCAAGCTCAGCACAATCAACACAACTCAATTTCCCAATTTTTTACTGTTTCCTTATTTAACCTCTGATGGTTAAGAATTAACTAGTCATTTTTCATACAGGGCAGTGAGTACAGATGTAATATCGTATAATTTACACTGATCAACATAAGGCTAAGTGCATTTATTCTAAGTTCACTATTCACATCCCAGGAGGAGGGGGGTACTCCTAGGAATTTTTAGTGGGGGTGTGCTGCCAAGTTCTCCAGTGTAACTTTCCAATACATGTTTTTAGCCCTAACCTCTGAATCCATACCCATTTTCAGATCTGGTACCCAAATCAGACTTTCAGACCAAAACAGTCAAAATCCATACCCATTTTCAAACCAAAAAGCCATACCCCTTGGGGTAGCAGATATCTATATAGCTTATACAGGGGGGGTACCCTCTGTCCCCCTGGCCAGTTGGGAATCAATTGCCCCTATTTTAAAAGTAACATCTTCCCTATAGACTTATTTATTGAAAGGAACAGGGAAGTTGGAGGCAGGCTGTGGTGATGGGGGGGGGGGGGGGGGAGAGATGCTGTGATAAATTTCAAATCTTCCAAATAAGCATCAATGTTTCCCCTGAACCCTTGAAGATAGTAAAGACAGTTAATTTGGTTTTGCTCATGTGGATGGATGCCAAGGAGGACTATGAGGGGAAAACATTTTTCACTGGGTCATTGCATGCAGGATGGGATATGTGACCAAGAGAAAATATTCCAGGTCAGTCTCCTTTGCAAACAGTGTAATTTGGACATCATGACTGTCTGTGAGGTCAAAATGGCTAAGTATAGTGTGATAACATGGCACCATTCTTGTAAAATTACATGTTTAAAAGGCCAAATTTAACCACTTTGATCTCCCCAACACAGAAATTAATTTTCACCAGAAATCCCCTTTCCCCCAATTAAAAACCATCTGATGGAAACAGACCATCAGGGTCAGGAAACAGACTATGTCAGGACCTGGTTGTTTCAAGCAAGGTGGATTCCAGTAAATTATTTTCACTTAACAGTTTGACTCTGGCTACTTTAAATTGCCACATGAAGTTAGCAGCAGTAACGCTTTTTAACATCAAGAGAATCAGAAAGCCTGGACAAAATTTAATCCAAGGTTAACGCTAATCGGCTTTCGAACAACCGGGCCCTCGTTCCCATTTTAATTAACAAGTGTCCATTTTAATTATAGGAAAAAATTTAAAAAAAAAATTCAATAAATATATTTCTACTCTTTCCACCAAATGCTTAATCCACTTTAAGGAGTTACTCTAAATTCTTTTTCCATTTTCCTTTTCAATGTCTGTGTTCTTGCTTGTCCTGTTTTTTGTCTCCACCCAGGAGAATTTCCACTTCACTAAGAATTCTTTCTTCAGCTGAAAACAAGAAATTGAACATCAGGATAAATGACAACTGTGTTATGACTGTTGTGGTAGCACTTAATAACACAGAGAGGGCTTCCCTGGTGTTATCACACCAGGAGTTAACTGAATGGAATCACCTTAGTATCAATTGTAAAATTAATACAAATACTAACATCTTGCATAACAACTCTTGCAATCTATTGACCACTTCATATTTTTCAGTGTCTGTGGCCTGTTGCAGGCATCATATATTTGTGAGAAGCAAAGTAAAGAACGTTGATCAAACATAAAAGTCATAGTCTTGATGTTGAACAAAATTCTCCCAAGTAGTACCTTAGATGTGTGGAGAACAAGTAGTCAGGAGAACATGCATGCCTGTTGATCTTGGGGCAAATAAGTGGGTTAAATAGTGCAAAAAAAGGGAGTTTGTAGCACTCCTAGGTTATGATCAGGATACCTGAAGTAACTAAAAATAAATAATGCTTCCCATTGTTTGATTTTTATTTTGCCACAGGGACAGGTTGTAAAAGCAATGCATAGTAAGCAGAGATTTTTTGTCAATTTTCTTTGAAATAGCAGATGATGTCACACAGGAGGAATTGTCATTCTGACCTATCTCCACCCCATGTCTTGCCAATTAAAATTGTAAGCTCTCCCCTCAAGCGTATTCCAACCTAAAAGAAAGAATTTATCTACTTACAGTTCTATGATTTATCCTTTCCTTGATAACCCTCTTTGCTGGCCCTTCTCCCTTTTGGAGTGACAAATGTTCTGGTCTTTTTTAGCCATTAAGTCCAGGTACTGGCCTGAATAAACCTAAAAATATTTAAGTGAAACTAAACTATAATTAATGCAACCCTCAACAGGGGTATGCTAGTCTGATCATGTGGTACAATTCTTTAGGTTGTTCTTGTTAAACAATAATGAATGACCTGATTAAGGCAATATAATTTTCACTTTCACTGAGATGAAAAACATAATAGTCACCTGAATTTTAGGATTGGGAAAACAAGGTTGCCACTCATCAGACAAAAATCTTCCCTGAAATTTCCCGATTTTCTATTAACCACAATCCAGTTTTCAGTGATCATGAATGACAAAAACTATTTGAAACGATGTTGCCTTTCCAACATGAATAAAACTTTGTCACGTCTGTTGACGAGCTAAGTAAAACTAAAATTCTTTGCGTTTGACTAATATCACAGCTTGATGCAAAGTCATAGTGAGCTTCACATTTAAATGCTTTACATTTACCTGAGCTTAAAAAAATCTGTTTTTCGCTTAAACTGAAATGAATTGTGTGTGTAAAACAGGTGGTCAAAGTGAGCGACCATAAGCAAACAACAGAGAAATAACATATTCCTGTTAAGTATGAGCTGCAAGTATAAAGTGAAACCAAAGCCAATAAGCTGAGTATGCAGCTGCATGTGTCATAATATCGCTGGTTTAACTACAACACTAGTGACCAACAGAAAACAAACAATCAAACGAAAAGAAAGAGATAAACGTTTCCATAATAACCATTATTTGGAAACGTTTTGTACACATTGTTGATGGAAATAGAAAACAGTCTTCGCCGCGAAGACGAAGAAGAGCAAGTGTTAAGATTATGTACTTACCGGAGAAATAAACCGCCACCGGACACTCACAGGAGGTTATAGCTTCTCAATAACACCATTTGCATATCTGCAGAACGAAGATGAACCAGCTGGAAAGGTGAGACTGAAATGTCAAAGAAGCGATTACGCGAACATGAAGCAAGTGACGCCACAAATATACGCCACAAAAATTCGCCCATTTTCCGACAGCACTTCGGCCGCTTTGCTTGCCGACAAAGTCATATACTAAAACTAAAACACTTTGACGCTCGAATATTCGGGTCTCTTCGGCTGATGCGAATTCATACGCTGACGTTTTCTCGCTTTTGAACACGCAATTTATCGTCAGCAAGGTGAAAAAATTTCGTGAGCAAAAGAGCAAAACAAGAATGCATCCCAGGCGCAAAGAAATGTTACTCGACGTTTTCAGCCTTCCCTCCCGTTTAACTAACTGGTAAGTTTGTTTACATTGTTTTTACCGCTGTGTATGTTTCTCACGCAACGTCAATTGAAATTTCAACTACGGAGTTCACATCAAAATGACCGATATGTAAGCTAATAAGTTTCTAATCAGCGTTCTAGCTCCGTGGACGCAAATTTTCTTACTTCTAATTTGTTTTGTATATACAGGATTTGCAATAAATGTGTTCAAATCTGGATGGCAGATGTATGAATCCCACAGACTTTGCAATCGGACGGTAAAGATATTCTAGACCTGCCGCATAATTCAAGACATTTAAAAGTAAGTTGAAACGATTTTTTAAAGAATGACAATAGGAACAAATCAATATCAAATCTGAGTCCACCGTTCGGCATTTACCTGATTGTCTGTCAAAACGGCAATATTCCAAAACAACCGAAAAAATGCTTAAGCAATAAGGTGTGGTGACAATCCGTAGCTTCCTGTAAAGTAGTTCCGTTGCTGTTTTTGTAAACCGTGGACAGAATAAACCAAAAAAATCACTGACTATATAAAAGGCTTCGCTGGCAATTTTGTCAAAAAGGAAACCCTGGAGGAACCGCTGGGTATGATTTCTGCCTTTGCTGGCTCAACACGGGAAGGAAATTTGGGATTGGCATCGCGAAAGCCAGTTTTCGGATTTCGAATCACTGGGGTATTTATTAGCGACCTTCAGATCTGACTACGTATACGAGATTGAGTACGAGTTCGACTTTCACATTTCAAAAACGTTACGTTCTCAAAGTCATCGTTCCTCCCTGTTGCTGACCAGCGGAGGAGAGTGCTAAGTGAACGATATTCACAGGACAGATTACAAAAGCGCGCGTCAAGGAATTCAAGTCGTACTCAATCTCGTACTCGTGGTCCGATCTGAAGGTCGCTATTATCTGTTATTATACGGACAGGATAATTACTGAAACGATAACAGTTTGCCTTATGAAATACCAGATATGCTCCTGGAAATACCTAATACAGCGTATGTCTTTAAAAGTAACGAAAACACAAATGTGAAAAGAAAACACAACCCTAATTCAAGGAAGGAGTCCATGGTTCCCACTGCTGTAGTTGTTGCTTATCGGAAGTTAAAAACAATGGAAAATTTCACCGCCTAAAAGTGGACACTTACGGAGGTGGTCGCTTGCGGCAGCTATAGTGAAATGACTGGGGGAATTTAAGTGGTCGCTGTCAAGGGAGGTGGTCGCACTGGGAGGTTCGACTGTATATACTTCACCCTGGGCTTATGTCAACTGTGCATCTATTTGTTCTTCTCTTTAATATATCTCTCTCTTCACTTTGCAGTCGAAGACGTCCAAGCCCAATACAACGTTATGGAATAGGAGGACAGCGTCAATGTTGTCCGCACAGAAGCTTTTGTCATAACATGAGTGCAGTGAGTGTGCGAATGAGTGTGTTGGTGGGTGGTGGTTGATTCAGTAACTGAGCCGAGCATTAGTGATCAAAGTAGTGCATTACCGGTAGTGTCAATTCTAAGAATGTTTTCATAAGCTATTGATACCAATGCAATCAAAACTTGATAAAGGCGGGCGGGGGGGGAACGAATGGTCGACTAAAGAGTATTATACTGTGAACTTCAGGAACAAAACCTAGCAAATAAAAGGTTACAAGTTTTCTCGACAGAATTTGTTTATTCAGTGATTTAGAGGATTGCAATGAGATCACCAGTCACTGAAAATCTGATCCAGCCGAAGATTGCATGACACAATCCGAGCGCCATTTAATGAACTTACCGACAGAAAACGTCCAAATTTTCAACTGCAGATAAGGCAAGGACTAAATTTCATGCCCCGGATGGAACTGGTTGAAACCTAAATTCATGCCCGGCCAGGCTTGAAATCAGCCAAAAAGATATTTTCATGCCCGGTGTGAAATTTAGGTTTCCACCGATTTCATGCCCGGCATGAAATTTAGATTTTCATGCCGGGAATGAAATGCAACCTCGTTTCCGTGCAGTAGCCTCGATATCACCCGATTTCATGCCGGGCATGAAACGAGTATGAAATTTAGATTTTCATGCCGGGCATAAATGCAACCTCGTTTCCGTACAGTAGCCTCGATATCATCCGATTTCATGCCCTGCATGAAATTCAGATTTTCATGCCGGGCATGAAATTCAACCTCGTTTCCATGAACCAGCCTCGATATCATCCTTGGCAAGAGTTGAAACTTTTGGGCTGCAGGGCATGTGCCGAGTTTTTTCATGCCCTGGAGATGAGATTTTTTAAAATGGCCCACTGCCTGGACTTTTTAATGCCCAGGGTATGGCAATTTGAGAATTTTGGAAAATATGACGGTTGGAACAGATTTTTGCTTGAATTTAGCATGAAGAGATAAATTTCATGTCAAAACCATTGTTTTTCCATTTTTTCATTGAAATTTCACTTTCCAACCCGTTAATGACATCTGTTTGATCTTTTCGTTTGTCCCTCAACGACGAAATGACTCTATTCCGTTCAAAAAACCTTTTACACGATGAACGTCAATTTGAACTTTCAATATAGAATAATACATAGTACAACATTTCAACATTACCCATGACAATTGTTGATCGACGAATGCAGAACCGTGTGGCAAAAGAAAGACTAAGGGAGCAAAATACAGCGATAGAAACAAGGTCCTAGTGTACTGTCCCCGAAATATATTTGTACCTTCCTACTTATTTTATTTTATTTTCGATTTTGTCAAGTTTGAAATTTCAAACTGTTCCCTGTCTCGGAGGGTTTGAAAATTATTTTTAACAGTAAAATGTAAAGTGTAACCCGTTACATGTAAACGATCACCGAACGGTCAGAAAAATGTTGTCGTATTAACCGAGTGGTAGGATAAACTGGGTTTCCAGATCAACAGACGACTTCATAAACTACTTTTGACCAAAGGAAAAGTAGCCGCAATACCGGCGTGGTCGTAATGTGGGTTCGTCTTGATATGTTTTAATCAAGTAACAAGAAAAGCCCCAGGGGCATTAGACCCCGCGGTTGTTTTCCCTCCCCTCAGGGTGGAAAATATATTATTACGGTCACTCAAGATACGAGCCCAAGTGGTGTAGCGGAAGGTTGCGACGAATATTTGTTTGGCCGAGCGAAAATCCGAAGTCTGGGGAAGTGACCGACAAAAAACTAAAGAAAAAGAACACAAAATAAAAAAATGGGTATTACTAGACCCCATCCTGACGGCGGGGTAATTAAAACTATTCCTTGCGGCTTACTGTACTCTATGAGACAAACATTAATACAGTGAAACCTCATTATACAGCAATGTCGTATACATTTAAAAGGTGCTGACAAAATTGCGTTTTTGTTTCACGTCATCTTTTGTTGTTGTGGCATATCTGTCGAAGATAGGGTAGAAAAGCAAAGAGAAGAAAATAATTTTAATACTCACAGCCTTTCTTCAGAGTTGTGGACTTGATGTTATTAAGCACATGAACAAAATAAAGCGCAAGAAAAAAAAAATCGAATTAGCCATTAGCAAGTCGATAACAATCCTACTTAGGAATAAACAATGTAAGGGGTATCATTAAAGCACCATTGGTCCACTGGGAAGCGGCGCTATAGAAATTTATTATTATTATTATTATTATTATTATTATTATTATTATTATTATTATTATCATTATTATTATTATTATTATTTACAAAAACGTTTGTCTATATTTAGCATGGAGAAAGTTAATTCAGACCTGAAGCGGGAAAATCCGCCATCGGTCCACCCACCCCGCTCTCAAAAACTATAAACGTTTGTTACTTTTCTAATTACTAAATAACACAACGCTAATTGCAGAATTCGTAGCAAAGAAATTAAATCAAATGCAACTGTCCTGACTAGTTTTCTTTCAGCTTCTGATTGGTTGAAAGACACAATGTTTACTCTAACTTGGTTAAAACGATTTTGAATGAGTTTCATTGCGTCTCCAAGTACCTTATGAAACAAATTGGAGATAAGCATTCTACATATACCTTGCAAATGTACCTACAGAAAGCTGTATGCGACTTAGTGTAGCAATTGTGGTGTACATTTTTCACTATTTAGGTAATCATAATTAACTAAATTAAGTACTCACTCCGGGGATCTTTTCTACATTTCCTCCTCTTGTGCACCCACCATGCGATAATGCCCACCACAAAACAATTAGAACCACCCCAGCAACAGCAAGGACGACAATTTTCCACACAATTGCTGAAACAGGAACAGGTATAGGAGAATTGTTTCTTTTTCCGTTTTCCTTTTTTTTTTCTCCTTTTACTTTACATTATTATAATTACTACAACCCCAAATAACTATTAAATTAATATATATTGGAATCACCAAATCCTTATGAACTGTCCAACAGGCTCCAGTTAATCAGCAAGCATTTCATTTTTTTCTCCGCGCTAAAATTATGGTTTCTAGCAACAGGTTAGAGCGACTGATTTTCTGTATGCTATCAAGGACGGAAGTATCTCAGCTCACTAGATGCCGGGACTAGATGATGATGTGCAAACTCGAATTTCATTGCCTCTTTCAAGACAAAGCTCAAAACATCAGCTTTTGAATCTTATTACGGTCACCAGTTGAACTTACATCAATTCAAGTGATCGAACTGTGCTTCTATTTACCTTTCTGTTGCTTATAATTTTTATGGTTCAGTCTTTGTATCGATGAAACTTGTGTCCTTGAAATCCATTTATTCCGAGAGTTTCGTTCGTCTCTCTTTCTTCTTTGGTGTTCGTATTAATACGAACACCAAAGAGACACGCACAAAGCTCTCGGAATAAATGGATTTCAAGGACACAAGTTTCATCGATACAAGACTGAACCATACAAATTATAAGCAACAGAACCGACTTTCATTGCCTCTAACCAGAGCTCTCTTTAGGAGATTACACGTACTTAGCTTTAGATCAAACTGAAGAGGCTACACGCTCGGTCAAATGGGCCTGAGCCGTTGACTTGCACCGACCTTTTCAGTTGCTATCAGCTGGGTGGTACAGTAATTTCCAATGAAAACATAACCGTCACACATGAACATTTACAGCGCATAGATAAGTATTGACTAAACCAGATTAACTTTCTATGGGAGCGTGTTCCTCGATTACAGGAAGTGTATTAAGCAGGTAGAGAAAAGATATGAGCTTTCCTTCGGTACAAAAAAATTGTCCTAATAAGCAGGTATCTATACTAAGCGAGTGCCCATAATACGGGTTCCAAGACCTGTGTAAAATCATTTCTTTCTTACATTTAGCCCTCCTTATTAACTTCAGAAGCCATTGATAGCACTTACAAATAACTAATTAATGACATCTCAATCCACCGTACGGAAAAAGATGGCGGCTGTACGTTTTACAACAATACCGTGGGAACCTAACACAGCCAATAGACACACAAAAAGCCATATTTGTTTGCATAAATTTGTCCCTGTGCTAGCAACATTCTGTATGCTAAGTTTAAAGTCTTTTAGTACTTCGTATTAATACGAACACCAAAGAGACACGCACAAAGCTCTCGGAATAAATGGATTTCAAGGACACAAGTTTCAACGATACAAGACTGAACCATACAAATTATAAGCAACGGAACCGACTTTCATTGCCTCTAACCAGAGCTCTCTTTAGGAGATTACACGTACTTAGCTTTAGATCAAACTGAAGAGGCTACACGCTCGGTCAAATGGGCCTGAGCTTTGACTTGCACCGACCTTTTCAGTTGC
Source organism: Siderastrea siderea (assembly GCA_964030785.1). Classification (NCBI taxonomy): domain Eukaryota; kingdom Metazoa; phylum Cnidaria; class Anthozoa; order Scleractinia; family Rhizangiidae; genus Siderastrea; species Siderastrea siderea. Next base: position 38,072,650 of record OZ034975.1, read on the forward strand.
TATCAGCTGGGTGGTACAGTAATTTCCAATGAAAACATAACCGTCACACATGAACATTTACAGCGCATAGATAAGTATTGACAAAACCAGATTAACTTTCTATGGGAGCGTGTTCCTCGATTACAGGAAGTGTATTAAGTAGGTAGAGAAAAGATATGAGCTTTCCTTCGGTACAAAAAAATTGTCCTGATAAGCAGGTATCTGTACTAAGCGAGTGCCCATAACACAGGGTTCCAAGACCTGTGTAAAATCTTTTCTTTCTTACATTTAGCCCTCCTTATTAACTTCAGAAGCCATTGATAGCACTTACAAATAATTAATTAATGACATCTCAATCCACCGTACGGAAAAAGATGGCGGCTGTACATTTTACAATACCTTGGGAACCTAACACAGCCAATAGACACACAAAAAGCCATATTTTTTTGTAAAAATTTGTCCCTGTGCTAGCAACATTCTGTATGCTAAGTTTAAAGTTTTTTAGTACTTTTCTTTGTGTTTTTATGAGCGTTTTTAGGGTTCTTGTTCGCTACGAACTATGGGTAAATGTAGCAGTCGCCATCTTTTTCGGTATGGTGGATTGCAACGAGGATACCTAGCATCATAACTCTTCCATTTGCCTTCAGGCTTCTTTCGCACTTACTGTTGGACAATTCATGCTTTTAAAGGCGAATAAATAACCTACAGCTACAAAATAATCAATTTCCACGCATTTCTTCACACCGTGCGCGTAACAACGTCGACTTAAACTTGCTATTCATATAAAGCATAGAGACCCTGGGGCCCGTTTCTCGAAACTCCAGATAACTTTCCGGGCCCGCCGGGTAAGTATTTTTTTGAGCTCATTTACTTATCAGCTAATGGTAATTATTGGTGCAAACTTAGCGATATGCTTCAGGAAATTATAAAGATTAAAATTTAGCTTTCAAAGTCAAAAAAATTGTGTAGCTATTGGAGAATATTGTGCACGTGAAATAGTTTTCGGGCCCGGAAAGTAATTGGGAGTTTCGAGAAACGGGCCCCTGGTGTCAAGAAGTCAGGAGAAACACAAGACACTTACTTGAGCAGTCAGCGTTTTTTAGGAAAGTTTCTTCGCAAACTGGCACTGAAAAAAAAAACCACACGATTAAACTCGCATACTAAATGAATAAAGAAAACGATTACACATCAATACGGCAATCCAGATAAACTTTATGGGTCACATATCCATAAAACTGGCAATTTCCAGTGTTGTTCAATTGTGTTATATAATCTTTTTCAAAACAACACATTGATTCTTGTAAAAGCTGGAATAGTACTCAAGTGAGAGAAGACAAGAAAGACAAAAACAGAGAAAAAATGAGTTTCTGGTCGTAATCATGAAAGTAACTAATTTAAATGCCTCAAGAGGGTTTTGTTGTTTCCCTTTATTTTCCTTGCGAAGTTTTCAAATGACAACTTCAATTTGCTTAAGAGTGCGACAAAATATGGCAAATTTGTCTCTTGCTGGGAAAATGGTGACATTTTGTGGAAAAGGAGATCCTATCAGGATAAACTTGTCAAGTAGCAAACTATGCTCTTACATATGGCTCGACAAGAAAAACTTGTTATTCATTTACACAAGCTGAAAGATATATCTTGTCAAAGATAATTCGTCAAGGAAAACTTGTTCACCCTACACGCAAGCAAAGAAAACATGTCAACAGATATTTGCTAGTGTAATAAGCCCTTCAATTCATCGCCTAGCTTACTATACCTTGTGTGCCTCTTGTAGCCTAATTTTTTGAAATTGCAATCCACTTCCATAATCCGTGCCATCCGTAGCAACAGACGACAGAAAATAGTTTCAGTGAAGTAATATAGTCTTTGGTAACAAAACTAAACCATTATTTGCGGGGGTTCATTGATGAGAGGACATATTTCTTATTTTTAAAGTGAACTAAAATAGCGTGACTATGCCCCTTTAAGTCGTAGCGAGACAAAGGTTTGACAGTGTTGAGTTCTGTGATGTAATTAGGTGCTAGGCCATGCAGAGCTTTATACGTGATTAGCAGGATCTTGAAGTTAATCCTGTAATTAATTGGAAGCCAGTGCAACTCAAAAAGGATGGGGGTAATGTGGTCGAAGCGAGAGATGTTACATATGAATCTAGTAGCTGCGTTTTGGACTCGCTGAAGTTTATTCAGTTGGGTGGCTGGTAGACCATACAGGAGGCTGTTGCAGTTATCTAAACGGCTCGTTACAAAAGCATTATAACTAATGTCTGGACGGTTTCATGATTGAGGAATTTCCTAATACGCCTGATGTTGAACAAGTGAAAGAACGCGGCCTGGCAGCATTTAGTGACATGCGTGTTTAGGTTCATCTGCGCGTCGAACCAGCTGCCCAAGTTCTTGGCTTAGCTCAATGAGGTCACTTGAGTGTTACTGACACGGAGGGTATTGAAGGTAAATTTCTTAAGCTGCTGCCAAGTACCGATGATAATGAACCCCGTTTTGTCATCATTTAGCTTGAGTTTGTCAGCGAGCATCCATCGCTTGATGTCATCAACACAGTTTTCCAAGGCTGTTAACGCTTTGGATTGTTCAGAGCTTGAGTCTGGTTTAAAAGAGATGTAGAGTTGAGTATCGTCTGCGTAAGCATGTACGTCTAGCAGATGATGTTCCAGTACGCTCAATAGTTTGCTTGCATAGTTGACAAACAACAGAGGACCAAGGCACGACCCTTGTGGCAAACCGTACTGCAGATCGAAGTGCTTGGATGTTGCGCCATTCACTGAAATAAACTGAGAGTGGTTATTGAGGTAGGATGAGAACCATGACAGCACTGGTCCTGATATTCCAAAACTAGAATGTACTGTCTCGATCGAGCAAGATACTGTGATCTACAGTATCAAAACTGGCACTCAGATCTAGTAACACAAGTAAGGTGACATGCTGCTTGTTCATTTTCATAAGAATATCATGCTTCACACGTAGGAGAGCTGTTTCTGTGCTGTGGAATTCACGATAGGCGGCCTATGCTTTAGGGTACAGGTTGTGATTGTGCATTTGGTTGAAGACGACTCTCTCGGTGAGTTTCGAAGTGAAAGACAGGTTGCTGATAGGGCGAAGGTTCTTAAATGCTACTTCTAATCCCGACTTCTTTAATCTAGGACGAGCATCTGCTTGTTTCCAATTTTCAGGAAACATGCCAGATTCTAGGGATAGGTTAATCATCCTGGTCAGTACGGGGAGGAGAACATCTAAGCACCCCACTACTAGCGGAGTTGGCAAAGGGTCCAGCAGCCTCACATTCTCGTCACTGATCAATTCAAATGAGTCGAAACAAGGAATGGACGCAGTAGGTGCTGTGTCTACGGATTGAGTTGGGTTGACTGTGGCATCTAATTCAGAACGAACACGTTCAATCTTCTGCATAAAGAAAGTACCTCTAACATAAGCGAGTACAGAGGAATCCTGGTAGTTAGGAAATGTTAATTCAGTTTTGTGATTGAAAAGAGTCTTGGCAGCTTTCAATAGGCTTTCGGTGATCACAGCTGTTTTCTGATATGAAATTAGTATAAAACTTGTTCCGCGCGGAGTTCATTATAAACGTAGTGCTGTTCTTCATAGATTTGTATTGCAGGAAATCGTTGTGTGATTTGGTCCGTCTCCATTTCTTTTCCGCTTTCCTTCGTAATCGCTTGGCAGACCACGTCTTCACCTAACCAGGGGACGGTAGGTCTCCTAACAACAGTTTTAGTTATCGATGGTGCGTGTAATGTATAGAAGAGAACCTCGATATAACGAACCAATTTCCCCAGTCCCTTGGCACTTCGTTGAATCGGGGTTCCACTGTAGCGAAATTTTCCGAACACCAACAATTCTAAAATAAAAGGTAGGTTTTAATGTGCCATAACTCCAAATGGTCTTAATCCGCATTCAACATTGTTTTAAAACATGTTTTTAGCAGGCTTTACTTAAAAAATAAATGTACAGCGAAAAGAAGAAAATAAAATACAGCAATTAAATAAACAAAACTAAAAAAACTGGCTACGGTAATGAAACAAAAATTAACTACCTAGTTAATTAGATTAAGTGCAAAACAACAGCAGAGGAACATAAAAAAGAGGTGGGAGATTATAACATTAGAATAATCGCAATAGGTTGGAGGATCAGTGGGCAAATCAAATGGATAAAATAAAATTTTTCAGCATAAATGGGTGCCATTTGTTGTTAAAACGTTTCAATTGGCAATTTGTTTTTGATTGCGATGTAGCGTTCAATTATCACATTTTCACGGAACTGCAAACTAAACAAAGAAAAAAGTAAGGGTCCTTCAGCCAAATTCAATTGGTATATGAAAAATTTTGCGATTAAAAGTGCTAGGCCATATTTGCAAGGTTGAATAAATCCATGAAGAAGTCTTGAGTCGGACAAGTTAATATTTTCGTGTTTTTTTTTTGGGTCCACCAGGAGTACAATTCTTGCCAAAAAAGTGATTATGTGGGACAAAGTGGACATAAATCATCTGATATGAGGTTCGCCTTCTCGAGTCTATCTTCCTCGAGTCTATCTTTAGTATAGGCGATACCGTGATTAATTTTGAATTGGAACGTCCCTAGTTTTGTATTCTTAGTGGCGGAAAAAGGCTCGTTGTAGATTTTGGACATATCGGAGTGGCTTACCCCGTAACTAAGAATTCGATTTTCATTGTTAGGTGGTTGAAATTTGCCTTTTACAATTATCTTGAACAGAGCACCGGTGGAAAGATTGTCTTCGACGTCCAACCAGCTTTGAGTACGTGGTTGTTTCTGTTTTTGTGGGAGATGTATTTTCCATCTACTTTTTATTGGACATAACAGACTGTAATATGTTGAGAAACTAACTTTTATTTTACGTTGGTCGACTTTACGTTGGTCAACTCTCCACTGTTGGTGTATAAAAGATGTCTGACTTTTTCGACGCGTACGTCAAACCAAGATGTGTAAACATATCGTTTTTTCCCCCGATTTTTAACTCGGGAGTTATTCCATATCATAACTTCACGTGGATCTATTTTGTCGGCTTGATTAGATTCGGACATAATTCTTTTTAAGCAGTTCCCAGTTACTTAGTATTTTCTCATAGAAAAGGGAAACATTGTATATGCTGATATTGACATTTGTAACATCAGTCACACATGCGCTTAGACTCGCCAAAACTCAAAGTCACGTGCATCGTTTTAATTAAACCAACATTTTTAAACGCTTTATACCTTGTTATAGGAAATTAACACATACTTTAGTTCAAAACTGTTCTTGAGCATTACGGCGAGTCTAGGCGCACGTGTGACTGACGTTTACAACTCCATTGTCATTTTAATACAAATGTCAACATTAGCATATTCGACTCAGTTTTCCGAAGGCTATCAAGTGTTCTCGGAAACTCCAGGTGCACGTGGATTCACACCGGTACGAAAACTCTTGACAATAGACATTCACAATGAAAGAAACAAGCAACAAATAAAACATAGGTTCTCTCCTTTGAAAATATGAATGGAAAAGTTTCCTGACTTCACATCAATGTTTGACCACCTAAAATTATTTCAATGCACTTGAAACGTGCAGGTCATTCAAAATATTTGTTGAATTAAAGGACAACAGAGTATAAAAGAAATCCTTCGACTGGTTTTGATATTATGGTCTTTTATGTAAAAACAGCAAATTTTTGACGAAAAGGCAAAACAAATTATTCATGTTCATGTTTGTTCCAAATCAAACGAAGCGAATACACAGTCGGTCACTGATAATTCTGATATGTAATACAATAATAAAAACTAAAAATGTATTTTCCTCAGGTCCGGTAGACATAAGTTAGGACCATTGAAATGAGTTCCTTTCATTTTTATAGCTGAAAACTTCAGCCACGAATTTCTCGAAAACGCTCTCGGTACACATGAAGACAACTATAGGGAGTACAAGAACCGTGAACCATTCTGAATGAAAACCTCACGAATTCAAGAAAATCGACTCTATGTAAAAATGTCAATGACGTCATTGCGCTGCCATGGTAGCCCCAATTGTAATAAACCTCAATGTAGCTGAGACTTTAATTTTTTTCTACCAAAGGTGTGGCAGTTGATCGCCCTGGTTTATTTTTGACGGTGGTGTAATTACCGTTCAAACTTTAAAGGTGTCACCACTAAGAAATCCAATCGAGCCACCTGAAGTTACAATCGAATATAAAGTCTGTACGACCTCGGAAAATGTCGATTGGGAATCATGCCAGACAAAGTACTCCTATACTGTGACGTCATCGTTTCGAAAAGTTCCGTTTTTACCGTCCACATGAAAACACGAAACGCGTTTTAAAAAATTTCCAATCTGGAGAGCGTTTTCGAAAAGTTGCGTTTTCGGTCACCGTTTTCACCGGATACGTGTGGACGGAAGGCCAATCCGCAAAGAAAAAGTCACACTGAAACAAAAACGGATACGCGTGGACGGGGCCTGGCTTGTTCAGTAAATCTCCGCGTGAAGTCAGTCGTGCAGAAAAGCGTGCACCTGTTTCTGATTAATGGATTACCTGAAAATCTGTGCGCGCAGATGAAAGAATTGGGTTGTTTATAGCAGGGGTTCACTCTTCCCTAGCCCCCAGTCCTTCATTGTTTCTCCCGCGACTTCTCGCTCCTGACCTCTTCCCCGTTTACGCCTGCTACGCACGCTACTCTCGACTGAACCCAAGCTGACTGCTCCCTCAGAAGAAATATTGCTTATTGGTGAACGCAGTTCAAGGATGAAGTTCTTGGTAAGGCAGGCGGGGACAGGCTAAAAAAAAATATTTTAGTGACTTTATGCAATGTGGATCATCACCTATGGTGACGATCCACATGACAACTTTGGGAAGACATACCAGATAGCCTTAGAAAAAGCTACACGAAGTTATCGCACAGACAGACCCTAAAAGCTACATATGATGAAAGGATAGCCCTCTAGCACCAAAAAAGAGAAGGAAGAGCGTTCAGAGACTTTGGGAATCCCCTAGGACGTGCAATCCACAGTCAAGCTGAGTTACCAATCGACTAAAGAATGGCAAGTAAAACTAGAGCATACCTGTTTAATAAACATTTCTACTGAAAAGTTACCACACGTTTGGTTCTTGATGACGACTCCGCGTATCGGGATGTACCCACTTACAGCAACTGTAGAAAATTGTTAATATAAACTATATCAAATGAGAATGAATATATAAAATAATCATATAAGTGAACTGCGGACGAAATAAGAAATGATGATGACCTTCGCAGTTAATTCAGCAGTTGATAAAAGAACAAACTGAAAAAATTCAGGCAAGAACGGGATTCGACCCCATAACCTCTGCGATTATATTAGTCATTCCAATGATTTCCCCAGTAAAATTGTCGCTTGGTAAAGTAGCTGGGGTTTTCATTTACCTAGGTAATTTAATTTACATGTACCCAGGGAATTTAAGGGGAAAAATTCTTCTGGCTGGGTGACTTTGGCGGGAGAAAACATGGACGATGGAAACATGTTTTTCTTCATAAATCGAATAAGAAGACGAGGCAATCACTCCAATGGATAACAGGCGAGATCCTTGGTCTGTTGCATTTTCAGACAGGTAAAGAATTCTTGATACACGTAAAAAAAATTCGTGCAACAAGCCTCAGCATTCCATTCAAATTCAACACTCACAACATTGCTCAATCTTCCTCACGCAGACGCCACTTGCAAATTAGGTCACGCAGATTATCACGCACTGCACGTGCAGCATCCAAAGCTCCGCCTCTCATTGGCAGGTTTACCTGGGGAAACCGAACGACCCTTCAAACCACCAAGGGTTTGGCTTGGGGTTTTTTGTATTGATCTCAGTTAGTCCACCACGAAATTTTACCTGGGGAAATCTTCCCAGGGTAAAATCGGTTACACGGGAAAGTGTCACTTTCCCCGCGGAAACCTTATATCTACCGAGGTTAAGTTGCCTTGGGTAACCACGGCTATCAACAGGGTAAGAACTACATCCCTGGCCATTAGACCTTGGGACACTTGGTAATATTTCTATGAGAAATATGAAAATGTTACCTCCACTGTAGTTAGAAATCTTTCACAACTGTAATGACGAGTGACCACGAGTGACCACGAGTAGACCACGAGTGACTACGAGTAACCACGAGTGAGATTGCATCAAAAAATTTTGCTGATGTCATGATGACGTCATCATTACATCATTTTATCAAATAATCACTATTTCACTGCAAAACCGTTTCTTGAGACCTTAAGAGCGGCTTGCTGTAACGATCACCTATACCTATGCAAGATAGAAAAATTCGATTTTTTCAAACTTTGTCACAATAAAGGGTTTTGCTAACTTGTTTCAAAACTGCAACTTAGAAGTTGTTTGGAATTTTATTTTTTTGTCGAGACACCAAAAGCACCCGAAATCGACCCTGAAATCCCACTTTTGTCGAAACCTAGCAAGCCAACATAATATCCGTAGCAGGAAAATCTAACCCAGTGTTATAATACAATCTTTCAACAGTTATTCAGCACTGTCAGAACCGAAGGTAACTTCAACCCAAATTTTTTGTAAAATTTTAAAAATTATAACCTGCGACGGCGTTGCGTTACTTTGAAATTTAGGTCAAATTCGTGGGCCAAAAAGTCAACGTGGTACATGGATTTACCTATCAAAACTATTATTGAGGACAAAAGTATCACTCTGTCTTAGCTTTTATCGTAAAACTAGCTTGGGTAAATAAAACGAAAAATTTTGAGAGCGTCTTGAAAAGATGGCACTTGAGCTTGTTGATTGACATTTTGACCTTTTACGCTGCGAGTGCTATCACAAACATCAGTCCAGAAATGTTCGAATGTGGGTCTAATCTCCCGAAAAATAGTCTTTTGGGCATCTTGAATATCTGAGGGTTATTTATAAGTCATTACTAAGCTCCAAACGAGTATTTTTAGCAGAAGTTTATTTGAATTACAAAATGTACATTTGACAGTTGGCAAGTTTGCTCACGGCACGCGATACAATATCTGTTTATAAATCAGCACATCGACAAAAACATCGAGAAACCTAGTGGAATAGATTGTTAACTAAATACTCGGAAGTATTTCTTACCTTAATCTAGCCTATCTTGATAAGAGATGGTGATATCACCAGCTTGAACGAAACGAAACGTGAATGAAACGCTCCGGCTACTTCAAAACATTTGCCTGATTACATATTAACCGACAGGCACAGGCATCGCAAGCTCGCAAGATTGCTTGCGTCTTAGTTGCTACATTTTCCCGACTCTTTTTGTTTGTTTTAATTTTGGTACTTTGTTTTCTTACACTTCTCATTATTCATCGTAAATCAAAGAGCCATTTGGTCCTATCGCATCTAGACATGTATGTTTCCACTACAATAATTATAGCGGAGCCAGCGCGCTAGCGCGTCAGCGGAGCTCCATTGCTAAGGAAATTTGGTAACCTATGAAGCCAAAAAATTTTGCTAGTGACGTAATAGTCACGTGACCGTACGTCCCTACATCCGTACGTCCGTCCGTCCGCACCAGAGGGCTACCAATACACTTCATACACTGGATATAACCCTGTGCTGAATCCCGTGTGTTTTTGGTGCGAAATCGCATGTTGACCCGCGTTGTAGCAAAACAAGCAAAGACAACAAAAGTCAAAAACAAATTTGTTAATGGAAAAAAAAGTTCAAAAGAACACTTAGTTGTCTTTTTGGTGGAAGGGTCAAAGTTCAATTTAGGCGAAAGAAATTAGGCGATAAAGTTCAGGCAAAAAGTTCAAATTTGCCTCGTCGGTTCTGTTCAAACTCGGTCGGCACACCGCTTGAGTTCGCAGCTTTTCGCAGCGGTTTCGACGCCAAATATAGCAGAGCTAGTGCTTTTTGGTTTTTTCTGTCCACAACCATGGTTTTTACGGCGTTTCGAACACATTTTGCCACGAAAAACACCAGCATTTTCATGCTGATAGGCAGCTTGTCACGAAGAAAGAAATAAGTATTAAAATTTTACAATAACGTTCAACGCCCATGGCCTAGTGGACTAGTCACCGGCATCTCACGCCGATGAGCCGGGTTCAACACTCAGCAGGAACAGTTACTTTTTTTTTTCTTTGTTTTTTTTTTTAATTTAACGACTTGAATGAGAGTATTTTCACAAATTAACAACTGCCAGCAAAAACAAAAGAAAAACAAAAAAACAACAAAAAACAGACAAAACAAAAAGGGGGCTCCGCTTTTAGGCTTGGCTAAATCTATATATTAAATTCCACAATCCCGTATTTGCTGTGCATTATATTGGTGGTTTGACATAAATTCAAGAGTCTCAGTCTGAGTGCAACCTGTTATTTGGCTTCCTGTCGCTTGCCAAACTTGTTGGAGAAACATGTGGTTCTAGTGCCAACAGTGCAATATGTGGTTGCAAGAAGCTGTGCAAAAAGATACCCAAGACCACGCAGAAAGGTGAGTTTTGTCTCACCAAAATATTGGGCAATACAATTACCCTTATTGGTTTACAGTATACCCTGTCCAGGAGCCCATGACCTGCCCTGTCCCATTCCAGGCAGCTATTCCACTCCACTAGTGTTTACTTCCCAAAGAGTTGCAAAGTGATTTGAAATAATTCAATGTAAATAATTCATTTTCTCATAATAAAGGAAAGGAAACGAAAATATTGTAGATTATCAGGTAGATTGGTGCACTTATGTCCGGGGATATAATTGGAGAGTTATTTGCGTGAAATACGGTTTAGCACTTCATTTTATCAGGGCATATGCTCGGGGTAAAGATTAATTTTTATATTTTTATGGTGTATAGATTCTCGCCGACAAATTTACTCTAAAACAGAAAATATTGAAACTATGTTTTATGCATCAGTCAATTCCAGCGGTACCCATCACCCCAGGAATTAGTCGGGCATTTGCTGACATTTTAATCTCGAGGGTGGGGCATCTAAAAATTTTCAGTGCCCGGGGGTCGGGAATTTGCCTACCCACCGGGCGGCCCTGGGGCATTTGACACCCATGTCAGGTTTTGGTCACGCACGTAATAAATGGATCTTAAAAGTTATTCAAGATGATCACTTTCGTAAAAATCTTTTTCGTTTCTGGCCATTTGTTAAATAAAGATCATGCATTTTCAGTTCTTCAATAACTTAATATATTTTTAACAGCATTTTTTAGCTTATTAAATGAGGCCAGAGAAGTCGCAGCTGCACTGGAACGGATTTATAGCTGGAGTCCTTTGAGTTGGCCAAAACTGCTTCAGGTAGATCCTGGTCGTGAGTTTATGGGTGCTGTGAATCAGCTGCTTTCGAAACAATGTCGAGGTAAGACGCGGTCGTGTGGATATTCACCGTGATCAAGCTATCGTTGAAAGATTCAACCGCACCCTGGTTGAACGACTGTTTGGACACCAATATGGGGTTGAAATGCGCCTCCCAGACAACAAAAGATCGACTGAATGGGTGACACGATTGCCCGCTGTTATCTCAGCTTTGAATAAAGAAGTCACTCGACTAACCGGTAAGAAACCTGCTGAGGCCATCAAAAGGAAAACTGTTTCAGCGAATCCCTCGACCCCTTATTTGAGACCTGTTGGTGTGAACGAAAAACAGCTCCCCTCTGGTTCAAGTGTTCGCTATCTCTACCAACCCGGCGAACTTGAAGGTGGCCGCCGAAGAGCTACCGACCCAATCTGGTCTCTGAACGTTTACGAGATTGAAAAGATTATGATAAAACCGGACGCACCGGTTATCTATTATTTGTTTGACGGCCCAAAACGCGGGTTTGTCCGTGAAGAGCTGTTGGTTGTCCCTCCCGATACACAGCTACCGCCAGCAATCCAACTATAAAACTCGATCGGCTCTGTGTGAATGCCGTCTTCCAATACCCAGCGTTTGTCGTAATATGCGCTCAACCCCAGCTTCTGCTGCTCGTACGTAACCATCCTCCCGTTGTTCATGCGAAAACCAATGTTCGTTGCCATGTCCTTGCTGCCATCCAACGCTGACTTGAAACGCTGCCACGTGATCTCGTTCTGTTTCTTTGACACCCCCTTCGTGCTAAACTTCTTTTTTTCGCCCTCCAGTTCCTCGATGTAATAACACTTCGAGCAGAGCGCAATCATCCTGCTACCTTCGCATTCGAGCTTGAAGAGCCCAGGAGTGCGGCCGCTCCACTTGTCCCAAGCTAACCACTCTTGCTTTTTTGCCTCAAATTCTGTTTGCAGCTCCGGCCGAACAATGTCCTCAAGCCGCTCGGCAGAAATGGCCATGTAGTTGCTGTCCGTGTCCATCTGGATCAGCTCGAAGTCCCTTCTGTCGAAATACCTGTCAAGAAAGTCATAATAAAATTTAAGCATTCGAAGCTTTGCGAGCTGGTAGACAGCGATTCCGATCTGGAACGGCCGTCCGATTGTGATCCAAGGCTTTCGGCTTTCCAGCTCGTACGCTTGCCCGACCTCGTCTAGATCACTGAAATAGGCGCTTCGCAAGGCTCTGTCAACGACCTTCTCGTCTTTGGTGTAAATCACGTTCGTTTGCCGCTCCAAAGCTTCGATGAGTTTCCCGTAGCCGCTGTTTAGCAACAGTTTAAACACCTCAGCAAGCAGCGCCTTGCTCTTTTCAACGTCTCCTGTACGGCGAGCCTCTGTTACCTGCTCCACAAACCAATCGAAGACCTTGCCGGGGGTATAGTCGATCGTTCGATAAACAGCCGTGATCACCGCCCCGTGATCGATATACCAGCGTAGCAGAGGGGCGTACACCAGCAGCTTTTCGGCGGAAAGCGCTCCCACTAACTTTTTTTCGTCCCCGCGGTTTCGCCCCGTGCGCTTCAGGTAGTCAAGCATTTGCTGCGGGCACGGCTTCGACAGGCACCTTTTTGTTGAAAAAGAACGGGCACATCTCCTCAAACTTTGGCCGCAGGGGCTCTGGGATCTCTATGTCAACTTCAGCAAATCCGAACCAGGTCCCGTTTTTGAGCCTTTGTGTGAGATGCGGCGCGGCCCCAACAGTCCAACCGCCCGTGTAGTGAACAACCTTTTCCTTCCCGCAGAGCATTTCCTCCAGCATCGTCGACAGGTAGAGGGCGTTGGCGTCCTAACCAAGGATGCGCTGGCAAAGACGCGGTTCCGCTGTCTGATGTGACCTGATCTTCGTGACCCTGACTTCGTGGTACCGCGTGAACACGAGGCTCAGTCCCCCGACAACGGCTCCATTCAACATCTCGTATGCTTCTTTGCCGGGGCTGTAAAGCTCCGCGCCCCGCTCAACCGCGCCTCGGAGCAGGTAATAGGGAACTTAAGCAACCACGACGACAACGCCAAGGAAAACGTCAGTTTAAAACTGACTTCCAAATATTCCTGACGTCTTCGCGATAGTTTCAACTCGTTCAATCTGTCTAATGAAGCCGAACAATCTGGGAGCTGACTCTGTAAGGACGGCGTTACAGTTCAGGTAGAAAAAAAGAAAATTTACTGCCGTGTGTTCACGTTCTACATAAAACTTTGAATTTCGTCATTTCACGTTGTTGTTGTGCAGAGGATGACAAAGAAATGTACCAAAACCTGTATCGCACGTGCAGGGTCATTGTTTTGCTGATTAAACCTTTTGTTTTGTGACGTTCTCGTCAGCCGTCGCCGTCGTGTTTGCTTAAGTTCCCTAATGCAAGCTAATCCCCGGAATGCTGACCGCGCCTTTCAGGATGTCGATCCCCCTCTCAGTGTAGAAGGCTCGCATTCTTTCCAAAGCTTCCATGCCGGGGGCCACGTCGAGGTTGTTGTAATAACGCAGCCAGTCTGCGAAAGTGCGCATGCCCTTTTCTTTAAACAAACGCTGATACCCCTCCCATTCATCCCGAGTGAGCACGTAGCCGCCCTTCAGGCGTGAGTATCACGCTGAATAGTCCGGCAACCCAGGGTGGTCGAACTTTTCGGGGGTATCAAACCACTCGTATAGGAATCACGATTTCTCGGCTGTGCATTCATAGCGGAACTCCTTTGCGGCCGAAGGCGGCAAAAGTGGAGCCCTATACTCGTACTAAGAGGCATGCTGGCAATTTTTTATGGTCATGGCAAGCGGAATGGCTTGCGGGCGCGTGCGCCGTACGTACATGCGTACGTCGCATTTCATGACATTCTTACATGAGGCAATTTTTCACCCAGCTTATTACCAATGGCATGGTAAACTGGACGTTAGCTTCGCATTTTTTCTTGACTTTTCATGTTAATAGGTCCATTTATCTTTTATTAAACTTTAATTTAAATGATATACTGAGAAAAACATGTCAGAAGAGCAGAGACAGAGGAAAAGAGAAGGAGATAGAGAACAACAACGGGAAAGGATGAGAAACGCCACTGAAGAACAGCGTCAAGCAGAACAGAAACAAAAACGAGAAAGACGAAGGAACAGTAAGCTTACAGCAGAGCGAGAAAGGCAACGAGAAGTAAGACGGAGGGTACTGAAGAACAACCCCGGAGGAAAACTGAGAGACGCTGACAGAGAACTGTAAACATGTCGGGTACAGTTTTCTTGATTTTTATCAATTTGTGATTGGAAATAATTTTGTACCACCGAATAATTTACGTCTACGTTTTTGTATTTTATTCTACAGATGAACAAGGGGAAAGAAATCGTAATGGAGAGAGAGAATAGAAAAGAAATTTACGCCAAGGACAGCATGAAGTTAGAAGGTGTTCGGGTAAAATCAATTTCCGTGCTTTAGCAAAGTTTGTTTAACAAAAAAATACACTGTTACAAAAGGGACCTTTTCGTCAAAACTTAAACCGCACCTTTTACGGTATGTCATTTAATACTACTCGTAGAAAGTGAAAAAAAAAAGAGAAAAAAACCAAAACAAAACAAAACGAAAAAAGAGAACACAATTTGAGGAGGTAGTGCAAAGGTACGGTGGCCCATATCTGCAAAACACAACAACAAATTCTTCAACAGAAATTCAAATTCACTAAACACAACAGCAAATTTGTTTAACACAAATTCAAATTCAATAGACACAACAACAAATTCATTAAACACAAATCAAAATGCACTAAACACAACAACAAATTTGTTAAACACAAATCGAAATGCACGAAACACAACAACAAATTCATTAAACACAAATCAAAACGCACCAAACACAAAGCAAAAGTGATATAATTCATAACATTTATTCAACGTCCAAACCCAACATTTGTCAACCGCTGACAACTCGCTTTTACAAAAGCCCACCATTTTATGCCATTTTAGAAGATGGATGGTTTTCTTAAGGAGGGTCTATTATAGGGGGTCGCACATTCCGCAATCCGCCTTATTTTATCCTTCCTAGACCGCAAACCGCTTTCGTTTTCTCCTAAAGACCGAAACCGCCTTTATGGTAGAAAGAGAATGGCAATAACGATTTTTAACAGTAGTTTGACATATTTTTACCGTATGTTCGCGTAATAATTGTACTTCTGCTCCCAGTTATCACGAGATTTTAAGCGTGCAACATCTTTTTTTCCAATTCCTTTCAATAACCTGCGATCAAATAGTGTCAATAGTTTTGACATCCAGTGAACAGTTCACCGAACTCAAAGAATGCACGGTGTTTAGAACAAAACATAACAATTCAAATTTAGAGGGTTGGGTGTGCTCTTGCGGTCTTTCTGAGATGAATTTAGTGACAACACAAGCGTGTGAACTTTAGGTTACCTTTACCGTGGAATGTTTCCAGCACAGCTTATAGTACAACGCTAAATTTTGGCGTGTTCCCATTGGTCGAAATCGATCACGTGACGCGATAGTGTCTCTCCTCACCGAGCGCCTATCAGCGCATAGCTCCCGTTTTTGGCAATTTTTGCTCAAAATTTAGCATTGTACAATGAAAGCAATAGAGTCGTTCTGTCTCAGGCCCTATGTCTGATAGTTTCCCTCGGAAAATTAATGTTCAAA
Source organism: Siderastrea siderea (assembly GCA_964030785.1). NCBI lineage: Eukaryota > Metazoa > Cnidaria > Anthozoa > Scleractinia > Rhizangiidae > Siderastrea > Siderastrea siderea. Next base: position 38,088,556 of record OZ034975.1, read on the forward strand.
CTTCATATAAGCCCTCGAACTACGTTCTCGGGCTAATATTTGTTGTGAACATCAAATTTCCTCGGGCAAACTATCACACGATAGAACCTTCGACAGAAGAACTCTATTGTTTAATTAGTGGTCTTATAATATGCGCCGGGAGAGTTCATAACCTCATGGTGGCCGCGGTCTCGAAGCCTAGCATACAAAGCATTCCACAGAAACGAACCTCCTATCCTTACACGACTACTGCAAAGAGCGCTCAGATTTATCCTAGCCGAGAACTCCTTCCAAATTAATGTAAAAACTACCTACGGCTACTGGGCACCAAAAAGGGCAGTTTCTTTCGCTAACATTTTCATGGCTAAGGTAGAAACAGAGATCAAAGCGCTTTAAAACCGCTCGTCTGGAAACGATTCATTGACGACATCTTCTCCCTCTGAAACACAACCAGAGAAGATATCACACAGTTCATTTAACAAGCTAACAACCTGCCGTCCATCAGGAATAAAAAGAGGATTCATCAAAGGAGAGGCTCTAAGACTACTCAGAACCTAACTTTTCTAAAACATTATTTGAAGAGAGCGTCACAAACTTGACAAGAGGATACCCAGAGAACTTTATTCAAACAACCCTCTCAGAAGTTACTTTTGAAGACAGGAATCAAACCCTCCGACAAAAACAAAAACAAAACAAGAGAATCTTGCCCTTTGTAACGCAATATCACCCAGCAGTGCCTAACTTAAAACCAGTACTCGTGAACAGCTGGTATTTCATAACACAGCAACCATTGCTTAACAACATTTTCAAGGAACCGCCCCTAATATCGTCCAAAAGAGGGCGTTCCCTTAAAGAAATACTCGTGTATGCAAAACTCTAGAAAGGCTAAAACACGCGCGCAGGACTCACCAAGGCCTGTAACTCTTTTGGACACTAAAAAGAGGATCACAAATCAAAACTGCAGTTACAACTACTGGCCTGAATTTTAAAGCCATGTTAAAGGTAAAACGCACGCGCGGGAGTCGCTTAGGCCCGTCACCCTTTTTAACAATATCTGACTTAAAATTCTTTGGCTTTGAAGCCTGGCCTATTATCAAATTATCTCCCTGCAGGGACCTGCAGGAGGAGACAGCAGAAAAACTCCTGCCTTACTCTACCCCTAAGAGGCACTCTTTTGTCTAGGGAGAAGCTTCAAGGAAAATAAAGCGACCGCACATTTGGTTGGAAGAACCGCCACCAAACACGCAAAGACCGAAAACCGCGTGATAAATTATAATTTTCCGCAACCGCGCGATAATTTCTTAACCGTAAACCGCCACATTATTACGAATGTAACCGCAAACCGACACTCAAAATTGGCTTAAACCGCCAAATCGCCAGAGTATAATAGACCCCCCCTTAAGTGCTTGTATTGCTCGGAAGAGCTCGATACCACGTTCGTGTTTTGTCCCAGATGTGGAACAGCTGTCGATGAAGAGGAGGTTCTCATACGTTATTACTTCTAGCGTGGATTTCATTACTCGATCATTTTACAGTTATTGAAGAAGTACCACGCAATTGAAATGTCTATGCGGACACTTCACTTCGAGAGTATGGATTGAGAAGAAGGGATACAAATACTGACGATAGGGACGTACACCAGGCTATTCAGCAAGAATTAGATGGGCCCGGTTGTATGGGGGGTTATCGAGCTGGCACTGCCTTCATTTGAATTACGGGATTCAGGCACCAAGAAGCAAGGTGGAGAGCATATTACGTCAGGTAGATCCCGAAGGAACAGCTCTTCGAAGGGCTCATAGACTAAGGGGCTGTTTACATGGAGGGAGGAAGATCCTAGCGATAGGAAGATCCTAGAAGGCGGATCATCCTAGCGCCATATGTTTTCTGTATTCAGTTCACATGCAAAATGTTGTACTTGGCCCTAGCCCTAGGATCTTTCTAGCACTAGGATCTTCCTAGCTGAGAGATAGGAAGATCCTAGCGCTAGGAAGATCCTAGCACCATGTAAACTGCCTTCGCTAGGAAGATCCTAGTACTAGGGACAGACAAACAAATATGGCGGCAGCCGGGCGTTCAGCTGTTAAAGACCGACAGTTTTATTTGATTTCCAGCAACCACGCCGACCGAAATTTTTGCATGTAAACCAAACGAAAATTTGTTTCGCCTTCTAGGATTTTCCTAGTGCTAGGATCATCCTCCCTCCATGTAAACAGCTCCTAAGGAGGAGGACGTACACTAACCCCGGGCCGAATTTTGCGTGGCATGGTTGCGTAAACGGTTTCAGTCGTCGAGTCATGTGGTTAAAGATTTGCCCCTCAAACAACGACCCATCTCACGTAGCTTCGTTGTTTTACGATTGCGTTATTTCGAACAAAGGTTGTCCAAGAGTTCTTCGAACAGACTGTGGTACTGAAAACGGGACCATGGCAGCCATGCAGTGTTACTTTCGTGGATCTGGAAACGACGATCAAGCGGGATTAAATGCACATAGATACGGCTCGTCTCCAGCAAACCAGCGCATCGAGAGATGGTGGTCATTTTATCGTCACGATAGATCAACTTGATAGATAAATTTTTTTAAAGATTTAGTGGACAGAAGCGTTGTCAACACTGCAAGTGAATTAAGTATGCAATGTCTATGGTTCTGTTTCAAAGACATCTTGCAGGCAGATCTAGACCACGTACAGGATCACTGGAATACCCACTACATTCGTAAATCACGACACGATACCATCCCTGGGAGACCTGATGAGCTTTTCTACCTTCCAGAGAACAGTGGATTTGAAGATTTCAAATGTCTGGTTACCGATCTGCAACTGGATAATATGGCTGTGTACTGTGCTGTTGCCGATGATGAAAACATCTTTACAGAGTATTTTAATTATGTGCTAGAAAGTTTGAATCTGCACCCCCCTGCAAACTGGAGGGAGGCTTTAGCCCTTTTTCAACATCTGATGCAGATAGCAGAATAACTCATACATGTACCACTGCACATGACATTTGTCTATCGTTAACTGTAATGCACTTATCAATGTTTTGCCCAACCCAGGAGAGGGCAGGTTTACCTGGGGGCATTTTTTAGTGCTTGCATGTCAATAACCCCACTCCCCTACAATGCAGCACCATTTTGCCAAATACCCCCCCCCCCCCCCCCCGGGAAAGCACGCCTTAAATACAGTTCAGTACGGATATATTTACTTCAGGAACTGACCACAAAAAATATTTAAAATGGCCATTTCATGAAGGTCCAGTTCATGATTGTTCAAATGATTGTGGTCGATTGCTAAAAATTCACCAGTTCATGACTGATTTATGTTCGGCCACAAGGTAACTTGTCAGCTTCAATAACATGCTACTAGGACCATGCTGAACTGTGATCAGACAGGCATTATCATTGTAATTTTTTTTTTTGCACAATTGAAAATTTTTACATTGATAATTGTGCAATAGAAGTTATTATTATTATTATTATTATTATTATTATTATTATTAACTGAGCTGAAATCCTTGTGTCATTTCATGATCCTGTCGTTGTGTAGTGTTGTTGTTGTTCCTATTGGCCTTGTTTTATACACCTTTTTGGGATCTGAGCGAACCAAAACAGCATAAATTGAGGCCCTATTTTAGACCAGCGTTGTCATAATTGATACCTTCTGCTCAAAACCTCACACTTTAAGAGGGAAGTATATGTACAAAGCGTTTACCATGGGGTACATATAAAATGAAATAGGGCAGTGAATAGTTTCAACAAAATCATCTTTATTCACTGGTGTGGTCAGTTTCGTTTCACTTCAACATGAAGTTTCCTCCAATAGGAATAAAATATCAATATTCCAAAGGGAAAAACAGTATAGCTTCAAATTAAACTACTTTTCCATGTGCAGCATCAAAAATGCAGTTTCAAGTCGCAAAAATTTCAAAATTCACTAATAAAAATCTCACCGCAGTAAATAGTAGCTACATGTAAATAAATTTCAACTAAGTAACAATCTTGTAACGAATTTTCACAAAAAAGGATTGAAGCTCTTCCGTACTCAAAAATCCAGGAAGACAACAAACCCCTTGAACTGAACAAACCAGTTTCGATGTATGTTCTAAGCATGAACCACCTGCAACTATACATATCCATAACCCTTTGTATTGAGAAATGCAAATGTAAGATCTTTTTTAAAATCATCGTAACTTGCATGGGGTACTGGTAGTAGTAATTTACAGGCACATGCATTTGCCATTGGAAACGTAGACATTACATTATCCTTCCCTTCAGGCTCATGGAGGAAGCTAAGCTGTAATGCCAGGCCACATGGAGGAACCTTCCTTAAGCCAGTGACAAAGAAAAGAACATCACATAAAGTGATTTCAACTGACTGATCTTCAACATCTTGGAGATAGTCTCTCCAGTGAGATAGAACTAGACTCTCACGTTGACGGTTATTTGACCCTTCATCACTGTAGTTAATAGTAAAGAGACAATCAAATTAATCCGTAGACTAAGCTGACATTGGAATAGCAGAACACTTCTTTAAATGTTTCATAATGTTCTGTCATAGCCCCTAAGACACCTAATGTAGAAAGACCTGCTTTGAAACGTTCAAAGCAGGCATGTCCCCTACCTAACACAAACCAATGGGCAGTGTTTTGAACAACACTTAAAACATCATCCTGTTTTCTTAATATCTGAAGGGTGCCTGTCAGTTCTAAAACCTTTTTCTAGATTATCTTCTGAAATCAGGTTTTGAGCTTCTTTAACTGTTTTGGCATCTTTTAAACGTTGTAGAGAATTTCTTAGCTCTACATCGTACACATCCTCCAGGTTTACAGTCGTTTGCATGACTCCTTTTGTCAGTGCATCATATAAGGATAACCCGAAGCACTTTGGCCCGGGTACACCATGCAGTACTGACATGGCAATACGCTCACCAGCATAAAAATAAAAATCATCTCCTAGATAGTTAGAGTTGCATGACAAATAATTGTTTTTTCTGTGCCACAGAATAACTGTGAATTCATCATCCACTCCATCACAAGAGTAAAAAATTCCCTTTTTGGCCCCCCTAAATCTACTGCTCCCTCAGGAGTTCCCGAATCATCAGTAAATTTAACTGAGACCTTGTTCTCAGGGGAAAATGACTTTCTTCTGAAACCACTTAAAGCCCCTTCCCAAAGATGACTACGACTGATATTAAATTTAGAAATCTTATCCTCATTAATCGCACAGGCCAATTGTGTGAGTATATCTTGTAATGATGAGCCACTGTTTGTTTCCAGCATTCCTGGAAAATCTTCATGGTTAGCCTCTTCCTCTGATTCACTACTATTGTGTTGTTCTTCACAAAGCAAGGAGGCATACAGCAGGTCAGAACTGGGACCACTATCAGATGTAGCTGTGCAGTCTGGGTCTCCAACATTAATTAACATGTCTGATGAGTTTTGGCTGGTTAGTTTTTGGAGTTCCCTGTAAAACAAAGATGTAAGCATTCCTGTGATGGATATTGTGCAACCGAATCAAATCCAAGCTATGACTAAAACTACGACTAAAATTGGATTGGAAGGACATTCCACAACACTAAAATTATATTTCATGATTATACCTGTGTTGAGGGTCAAGTTGGGGAGGAGGTTCACACTCACCTGTTCTAACTTTTTTCTTTAAACAAGGCATCTTTTATTCTGAAGGAATCCAGAATTGAAAAGATGTTCTACAAATATGGTTTAATGATTATATGATTAGGTTCAAGCAGATGTTCTTCTTGAGGTTCACACTCCTCTTTTCCAGTTCTCCTTCTGTTGAAAAATAGCAAACATTAAATCAACATAAGATAATTTTTAAAAAAAGTACCTTTTGCTCTGAAAGAGGGATGTCAAGGATATGCACTGTAAAATATCACTGCATGGATGAAAATATGGCTCCATATAATTGATTTATTTACAGTCCTACCAGTACAGTATGTAGCGCCATTCTGCCTCAGCCAGTCTTGTTAAAGATTAAAAGCACGCAAAGTTTGTTCTATTTTCTATATCACTTCAGTGATCTTTACAACATATCTTACCTTGTATCACGACTATCAGACTCCTCATCAGCCTCATTATCGATTTCCAACTGTTCCGGTTCCTCTGGGCACAAGTACAAGGTTATTCTGTTGCACTGTTTTACTAAAACTTCTTTGTAGCTTCGCAAAGTAAACGCTTCCTCTGGTTGACCTGGGAGAGTCATAGCCGATTGGCCATCGGGGTAAACTAGTTTCCAGCTTGTTGTCGTGTCAAATGACTTGTCACTTGACATGAGCCTGTCGCTTCACCAAGGCCTCCGCGAACACTAATTCTATTTACTCTGAATCCTTTTTTACTTTTAAGGGCAATGTTTTTCCACGAACTGGTGTAACCACATCTGGACTAACGCACCGCATGATACCTATGTTTATTAGTGCGAACGGATCCACATTTTTGGACTTAGCTGCCTTTTTCTTTGAGCCACTTCGGAAATGAGTAGACCTCTCTTCGGTTTTCTTTGCTGCATAGTTTTTAAAGGACAGACATTTTGTTGCTGCATTCTTATTTGTTTCATTCGTATTAATGATGTTGCTCCCTCTCTTTTGTCCGCAAAAAGGACAAAAATTACTGAAGGATCCAAACCAGCTCCACAGCTGCAACAAAACAATGCAAAATGGCGCTTCGGCGGAACACTGGCGGGCTTTAGCAAAAGCGAGTTGTCAGCGGTTGACAAATGTTGGGTTTGGACGTTGAATAAATGTCATGAATTATATCACTTCCGCTTTGTGTTCAGTGTTTAACGAATTTGTTGTTGTGTTTCGTGCATTTTGATTTGTGTTTAACAAATTTGTTGTTCTGTTTAGTGCATTTTGGTTTGTGTTTAACGAATTTGTTGTTGTGTCTATTGAATTTGAATTTGTGTTAAACCAATTTGTTGTTGTGTTTAGTGAAATTGAACTTGTGTTTAAGAATTTGTTGTTGTGTTTAGTGAATTTGAATTTGCGTTTAAGAATTTGTTGTAGTGTTTAGTGAATTTGAATTTGTGTTGAAGAATTTGTTGTTGTGTTTTGCAGATATGGGCCACCGTACAAAGGTGATGGTTTCATATTTACAAGGTTTCACAATATCGCCGCGCGCGTCAGGCCGAGAACGAGAACACAATACCTTTTCAACGTTAGAAATGAAAAGATAGGCTAAAGAAACTCGACTGCCGGTCCCCAATGCCTATTAAGTGGAATATGAATGTCTTTATAGAGAGGAGAAATATGGATTGCTTTGGCCCGATGCTTTAATTGAACCAGCGCGAAGATCTGATTGCTGAGTTTCCCGGGTGAGTTTCTCGGAATTTTTCAACCATTTCACAGAATATTACGGTATGGGAAATTCGCTTTTATTTAGAAGGATCCCACTATCTCAACTCGCTTATTTCCAATTCCCCGTTATCTCGAACAAAGAGAAATTTGTCTTGGCTTTGGTCATAAATTTTATAATATTTCCAGTTATTTACTTTTGCGACGATAACCCGCTTTTCTCAACTTTGAAGAATACCCGTGTGTTTTGTTTTCACGGAGCAAAGTGTAGCCAGGCAAAGGAGAAAACAGCTTATGAAAGCATGCAATGAAGTAAAAGGCGAAAACAAGTACCAACGCGAATCGTCAAGATGTTAACTCATTGACTAACAAAAGAATAACAAAACAGGACATAATTGATATATGCCTCGTTCTTTTAAACTCTAAATCCAGTCATTGTTTACAATATCCTCGGCAAAACCCCTACCAAAATCCATGCAAGTAACGAATCGATGAAAAAGCACATCCTCATTTATGAATCTACTGAAGTAGGTCTTAAATATTTTTTAACCCTTATTCTGATTTCTGAATTGGTTGCTTGAATTTCAATAATTTTATAGGGCTTCACTTAAGCTCAATACTTAAGCTTATGTGTGAATTAATTTTGTTTATCACTTATGCATTGCTTGCTTGAATTTCAATAATTTTATTGGGCTTCACTTAAGCTCAAGACTTAAGCTTATGTGTCAATTAATTTTGTTTATCACTTATGAATTGTTTGCTTGAATTTCAATAATTTTATTGGGCTTCACTTAAGCTCAAGACTTAAGCTTATGTGTGAATTAATTTTGGTTATCACTCAATATTATGCATGGTTCAATTCTACCTGTTATCATCCCCCCCCGGGCCTACCCCCGGGGATTTGCAATTTTTTTCTCACTTGGCAGTCTATTCCCCACCCCCGGGCACACAGAAAGAGACGACTCCCCACCCCCAGGACTCCTCATCCGTTTTGTGTACAAAGCCTAAATGGCGATATTGATTTCCGTACAACAGCAAGACCAGACGTTTTGACAAGAACTTAAACGCTTTTCTAGAGTTTATTGAACGAAGGACACTACATGCATAATATAATAAAAACATGGACAGAAAACTGAAGAAAAAACTCTACCCACAATGGCGTACGGCTGGCAAGTAAAGAAATTTTCTTCGCCACATGTTTTATTCTAAATATAGCGCATACGCACAAGAGGCCCATGAACAAATTGATGGCAGCATTTAAAGGAGTTTTTCTTAGCTTGTTTCATAAGAACACTGGACTGAGATCTCTGTTTAACATAAAGCTGTGCATCCGTTTTTATATAGAGTCTATTTAAGTCGTCTTATTATAAATATAAACACACTGAAGAAATATTTCTTTGTTTGTGACGACCACCATTCATTCGAGTACGCATCAAACGAACATTCGTTCAACAATTTATGATAAACGTACCGTCAAACACAGATTTTAATTCTGAGAGATTATTCTTCTCTAAACAGTCTGCTACAAATATTAGAGATTTTCACTGGAAATAGGCAATCTTCTCCACGCCGTCCGGGGCCATCATATCAACTGAGAAGTGACGTAATTTACAAGAACAACAAGAAGTTATTTTCGATTTGTCCCGCTCCCCTACCCCCGGGACAAGACCACTTCAAACAATTCCCCACCCCCGGGCTCGAAGGGCTGTACTTGGACTTTTTCCCAAGGTTGACCGGGGGGGGGGGAGGTAACAGGTAAAATTGAACCATGCATTAGTTTCCAGAAGGCAACTGCAATTTGCCATTTTTTTTCGATCTCAGTACCTACATGTATGAAATAAAAGCACTGCATTGTGGAAAGTGCTTCTTACTATTTGTCACTCATAATGGAATGTTCATGTTTTAGGAAGTTCAAATAATTACTGCATGCATTTTTTGGTTTTCTCAAAAATCATTGTATTCCCAGGGGGGAATCCAGATGTAAGCAAAGGATTTTTTTTATGCAATTGACATATTTGTACTGATGTGTTTTTGCTTTCTAAAGGCAATCTGGCTTGTTTAACTGACAATTGTCTGCTGGGATTAGTGAGAACATGTTTGATTAATTGCGATTGGCTCTTTACTGAGTTAAGCAAAGGAGACTGGAGATGATTGAACATCCAGTAAACTTAAATGAGGTCCTGCCATTTTGTTGCTCATTCGATCGATTGATATTCAAGTACTTAAAACCTTACGCGTATTACCCAATGAACCGTGCAAAGGGCGGAAGACAATTACATGTAACAACTTTTTAGACAAATGACTAAAAGAGTTTGGATAGCTGCAAATGAGGGGTTCAGGCGATGATTTATTAATTATTTGTCAGGATTCCACAAATGCTGGAAAGAAGAACACTTTCACGGGTGGATGCAAAAATTTCCAACAATAGGCACTTGTACGTCTCATGAATCAGGTGGATCACAAAATTAAAGCAAAGTATAGCTTCGGCAACAACATTTCAAAGCTGGAAGTGACAATGCTAGCAAAGTGAATGACAACTCCCTTAATAAATGACATTGAGTATAATTACTATTCTGTTCACCCATTCTTTCTGTTCATTAATGTCACATATGTCAAAAATTGCATTGTGAATGCTTTAATAATGTATGTTACATACAATATTAGTTATTTGATGTTGTCAAAAGAAAAACAATAAAGTTAATATTATTTTAAGGATGAAAGTAATTTGCCAGGTGCTCGTTCTCATAATTTTGCACTCCAAGAACTGAAAATGTTCTTCAATTGATGAACTTAGAGTTGAGGAGGGGAAAGAAAAGAAAGATGCTCCAATGAAAGTCTAATTTATTTAAATTGTAACTACAGTGAACTTTTTTTTGCAGTCCTCTATCAGGCATTTAAGCCTCCACTTTTAGTGGCCCTGGTTAGTTTTAAATCACCACTGGTGACTGGGCGACTGCCAATTTGTAGCCCTGAATTTGTTTTTTTTTTTTTCACTGATCCTTTTTTTCTGTTCTAGGCATGTATGCCAGCAGTGATCAGTGATGCAGCATTTTCTTACAGTGAAGGTACGTGGAAGATATCAGTTATATAATTAGCCCAGCTTACGTATCTAACTGTTCAGTAAATTGAACTGGATTGAATGCAGTGATTGGGTTAATTTGGGTTCGGTTATTGAACACAATAATTATTAACCAAAAATATGCCTATATATACAGCTGTGTTTGATTCCATTCAATTTCTGAACCCAGTCCAACATAATTAAACAGTTTTAAAATCATTCAAATATATAGATTTAGCCAAGCCTAAAAGTGGAGCTCCAATTTTAATTTGGCAATCCTATTATTCACAATGGAAAATAAAAATTGAACCAACGATAAAATTTAACCACAACATTTACATGAGTGTGCCATCAAGACTTCCATTTGGGCGGCAATGAGAGCCTTTACATCTGGACTTAAGGGGGGAGACTCTTAATCACCATATTGTTGCTGTGGGAAGTTCCTCAGAGCCATCATATCTTGGAAACCCTATTACTTCCGCAGATAAGCTGCTTGGCCACGTTTGTTTTATGGGAAAGGCTTTCAAGATTTTCAAGTCACAACCATATTCAGCATGTCACTTGACCTGAACAGAAAAAATGCTAAAACTCAAACAGCATACAGTTCTCGCTATTGTAAACATTGCAAACATTTAAAGATTATCAGGATGCAAAATTTGAAGCAACAGTTTCTAGAAATTTGCTTTATTATGAATATAAAAGTTATGACGGCACAAGCACATATCTTTATACATTTTTGTGCTGTAGTTCTTCTATTCTTTGTAAAAACAGTAATCGCATGCTTCGGATTGTAAAGAAGGGTGGGGCGATTCGCAAAAAAATTGGAACTTTACTAGTTTCCTCTTAGTTTTACTGATTTTCTTTTTAATGTGCGGTTGGGGACTGGCACTAGCTATGCACGTGCAATGTTCAGTTGTGGAATTCAGATGTTCTTCTTCATTATTTCACCAATATAGCGGCATGAAATGCTGAAAACAGCGTATGACAGAATACCATCCACAAAAATCCCTTAGCAACAATGCGATAGTTAAGAATCTCCCTTCCTCAAGTTATAAAATCCTTTTTTCACGGTGATGTGAGATTTATCTGGATGGCTATATGGTTAATTAACTTAACGCAGAATGAATCAAATAGTTACACCATGTTTACATGACACCGGTATGAACTCACCCAGGTATGGCTCGCACTGTTACAAGATTTTGTGCTGTAATCATGTAACAAATACAGAGAAGCAAGAGGGAACTGGGGTGAACTTGTATCAGAATGAAAAGCATACAATGAACTGGTGTCATGCAAAAACCCCCTCAGACTAAAGTTGAGCAGCTCTCAAGAATGTTTAACAACATCCTCAGATACCCAGGGGCAGTAAAACCCTGATTTCATTAAAGCAGTGTAAAGTCAGACTGGTGCAATTTTGTTTACATGAGACCAGTCTGAAATTCAGACTGGCATAAGTATTTACATGAGACCAACCATCTCTAAAAATACAGTTTACTTTTTGTCCACTTGGAATGTTTCAATGCCACTTATTTAAATGCACATATATGCATGCTCAAAACTCAAAACAAATACCATAAACTGCCGCTTATAAGCCCGCCTGCTTACAAGCCCCCCCCCCGGCTATAGGCCCATCTACCTGTAAACAAAAGATACATCCGGTAATAAGCCCGCCCGGATATAAGTCCTCCTCTAGTTTTCCCTGTTTCCTTAATATTAAGCACTCTCACAGAAAACTGCAAAGATGAACTCTGAGCTTCTGTTTTGTTATGTTCCGGTTACGTTTGTGTTGTTGCAGTTTTGATTTTGTTGTTAAAATTGAAATGAATTCGATTTATTATGACATTTCAAAGGTTAATTACAAAGTGGTACATTAAAAACGTATTTCGATCAACACTGCTGTGGCTCATTTCGTAACGTTTTTCTTATTCTGCTTATAAGCCCCCCGGATATAAGCCCCTCCGTTTATAAGCCCACCCAAAACCCCTTACAAAGTTGTATAAGCCTAGGGCTTATAAGCGACAGTTTATGGTGTCTTAAAACATTTGAGGTAGTTTTTCATGTGAGCGTGCATGCTCAGTGCATGACACGGCATGACATTGCCAATTTTGTGAACTGTGTGCGCAGTATGGATGCGCAGAAAAAAATTGCGCAAATATCCTTAGAACCTCCCTAAAGCCATGGGCTTACTTTTGGCAACTGAGATAATTAAACTCTGCTTTATTTTCCATACAGGTTTTTATTCCATCAACCTGATGTCAGAAAAAATATGGCAGTTTATTGTAAGGCTTTGGTTAATAAATTTGTACTCTTAGCTACATGTATGTTCCCAGGCAGACATTATCAATTGAAATAAAAAATTTTAAGAGCAGTTTTGAAATAAGGTTTTATATTTTTGGTCTTTTTTTTGGCAAATTTTGATGTTGGTGATTAGTTTGACTGTATCCACATACACTTTATGTTCCCTCCCAGGTAAAATTGTGAGGCGGGATCCCGCCAATCCCACCTCGGATCCCGCCTTCTTCAGGCGGGATCCCACCTGGGATCCCGCCCGGGATTATGAAACATCCCAAGTGGGATTCCGCCAATCCCGCCTGAAATCATTAGCAGGATCCCACATCCATCCCAGGTGGGATCCCACCTTAAATTCCAGGTGGGATCCCACCAATCCCGCCAGAAATCATTGGTACTATCCTGCATCCATCCCAGGTGGGATCCTGCCTGAAATCATTGGTGAGAGATCCTGCCTTAGATCCCAGGTGGGAATTCAAATGCCTTCAATCCCACCGGTTATCATATACCAGGTGCAGAATCCCACATATCCAGCCCACAAAGGATCTTGCCAATTTCACCAGAAATTGTAAGTGGGATCCCAGGATCATTTGTACTGCTATAGTCTCGATCACTGCTCTGATCGAATGCTAACAGTGTAGCTGCCATCCCATGGACCAGGTATTCTGGGATCCCACCATTCCATCCAGGTTACATTGATAAATTAATATTACACCTGTATATCAAATAACACCTACTGCTAGCCTGTTTTGAATTCAAGCCATCACTTTAATTTCAAAATATCAATTGCAATATCAAATAAAACACAGCTACTTGGTCTGTAAACTTATTAACTAAATGAGTTGTAACATACAAGTCATATGTATAACCTTGAAAAACATTCTTACAGAAATTGCTTACAAATAATAAAAAATACCTTAAAACCTTTTCTTGTGAATATATTATTTTAAACCATTAATTCACCACAGTTTCAGCACTCTGGAAACTAGCCATCTTTTACTGACGCAGTGAAGCTGTGATTAAAATAACATCTCCACAAAGTTCACAAGAGTCTTCATATGACATATTGAATACTATGTTTTTCGGACGCATGTACATGGCCTACATGTATGTGTTGTCCTCTGAAATTCACACCAGTGAAGACATTTTCAAGAATTGTAAACACAGTCACTGACTGGAAGAAAATTTAAGTCAACACTGGGAAAATTACAATTATTTAATTCTGAATTGCTACACCTAGAACTTCCTTGAAATAAAGCTTCATCAGTATTTACAACGTGAATCAGGCGACATTGTCTTGATTTTTCTTTTTTCAGCATTGTTTCCTGGTAGTTTGAGCTGTTATTAAAAGTGACTTAGCTTTAATACATGAGCAGGCTACTCTTGACTTGACACTGCAGTGCTCTGGCCACGAGTGTCACATCTGTTCTAACAGCAGCTGTATATACCTAGTAGAGCAAACAACAAATTGTGCGATTAAAATCAGTTCTGAGTTATTGTTGTATTCAGTTAATAGTTCTGTTCTTTCAATTCTCTAGAAAATGATCTCTATTATTGCTTTCAAATCAAGACATTTTAAACTTAAGACCAGTTATCTTGTGTCCTTTTACAAACTACAGCGATGGAAACACTCGGCAGTGGAAAGGCACTGGAGAACATTTTACTCCATGTTTCATTTTAACTTTTCTATAATTTGCACAATTATGCCATAACTGCTTCTTCAGTTAAATAAACTCGCAAATTCAGTCTGGCTCAAATATAACTAGTTACATGTAAGCTTAGCTTCAAATTCAAGAAGACAGGAGAGAACATGATCTTCTTAGAATCGTTAATTTTGAAGCCAAATCTTTCATTACAAATCATTTTCCTTTTATCTTACCTCCTTCTCAAGAGTAGATATCCAAATTTTGTTCCTTTGAGGCATATATATATATATATATATCGAAAGAAAAGAATTTGAAACAAACTTGAAATTTATGGCGCCGAAAAACTCAACCGTTTTCTCTGAGCCCGCAATGACAAGGCTGCTGACCAAAGCGGCTCATTCATTACCAGTCTCTCCCAACATATTCATGATTCCAAAATGGCGGCTGCTCCTGGCTCCGTTTTGCTTGCTCACTTTCAGGATTGTATTCTGCGAAGAAGTCGCCACTGAATCGTTTTTTGGGACCTGTGGAGGCTTAGAACAAATTTACCCCTGCAAAAGTTTGAAAACTACGGATTTTAATTGTTAAATTGCTGAGTGACTGCGTGAATATTTGATGTTAAGACAAAATAAATATGCAACCAATGCTGAACAGATATGATCATGTAAGAGTAACAAGGTAAAGTAAAACTGATTATTCTTTGACAAATGATTTTTCCTGTTTTATGGTTAATTCTTGCACAGACTAAGCATAACATTCCAAGAAGAAATTGAAACTATATGCTCATCAGAAAAGATCTCTAACTTCAGGGATCTCATCTTCCTCAGATCTTTTAAATAACTTAAGCAACTCAGGTGCTTTAGTCCACCATATGGCTGTGACCAAAAGGTCGAAGAGTTCGTTTTGTCTACCACTCAGTAACATAAAAAGATTATGTATAGTGATTTAAGTACTTGTGGAGAAGACATGCTTACGATAAGTACATTTCCAAATTTGGTGGAACATGATTGACTTCATTATATACAAACTGTCAGTACTTTATATTAATTGGTTGAAAAGAGCTGCCCCCTGGATAGTGTATTGCAATGCTACATTTTATATATTATATTATCTTACTTTCAATAAGTTAACAAACATCCCATGAATTGCCTTATTTTGAAGACAATATTATTGATGCAGATTTTTATAAGTAAAGGTATAGACAGTAGTCTGTCTAAATGGTGTGTATTTGTTTGGTGTCAGCAATTACATGTTTTAAGTACTGGAAGATTCCAGTTGGAACCGTGGGTGGGAAGTATCATCCCAGGTCGGAAGGTTGGATCCCACCTAGGATCCCAGGTGGGATGTGTAGATTCCACCTAAGATCCTGGGTGGGAACTATGTAATCCCAGGTGGGATAGTTGGATCTTGCCTAGGAACCCGGGTGCAATGTGTACATCCCGCCTAGGATCCCGGGTGGGATGCGTGGATCCCGCCTAAGATCCCAGGTGGGACATGTAAATCCCGCATTTTAGGTGGGATCCCAGGTGGGATTACATTTGAGTCCCGGGTGGGAATGGCGGGATCCCACCAACCAAGGCGGGATCCCGCCATTCCCACCCGGGATCCCAGGTGGGAATGGCGGGATCCCGCCTACATGCCGCCTGAGATTTTACCTGGGGCCTTTCAAGCACTCGATACTACGCTCGATGCATTTTAAGCAAAGATTTGTTGTCGCAGAAGAAGGTATGAATGAATGAACAACTTAAGTATCCGATCAAACGATAGTTTTTTGTGTATTTCCGATGATTCAACGGCCGATTAACCACAGAATACCCGCGATACGTGGTACGCAAAAAATTGTTACCTTTGCGAATTATTCAAGTTGGCTACACGGTAAGCGCTAAATAATTACGTGTAAGCGGTGCCCAAAACAGCGAAGGGTTTAAAATTAAAGACCGTATTTATAGAAAGTCCTCCTTCAGCAGAACCGAACGCGCTTTCTCCACAATAACAAGCCATTGCCATTATTCCTTATTCTAGTCTATGAACGTGCCTCGCTGTGAGAATTTTATCTTGAGTCATTTCAAATCACTCGAGCATAACAAAACATTCCTGTGCAGAGTCCCTTGTTCATATCCTCCGTTGAAGTAGAGGACAAGCAGTCTCTTTCTTAATTCTTTTATTACCATTTTTTGTGCGAAAAAAGGCCGCAAGAAGATCGAAGTGTGAGCGATGAGCGGCGAAGCCTCGAGTCGCGAGTTAAGCGAGGGGAGGTTGATTTACATAATTTGTACATTTCCGCTCGCGCTGGGATCTGAGGAAACTGCTTGCACGTTGACGCGAGAAAAATGATTGGTAAGATAATCTCAGTTGAACCGATACTAACAAACTCTCGTGCTTATAATTCTCGTCAATGTCCTTTAGAAAATAATTGCCTTCCTGATTCACTAGTGTTATAAATTGTTGTTATTGTTAATGCTGGTTACAGAAATGGACAAGAAGTAAGTAATATCGCAGTTTCCACATTTGCTTCTATGTAAAATGAATAAATGAAGAAAGGAATGCTCTATTAAAATCTCCATTTCTTAAGAGGTTCTCTCAGCTTGAATATAAATCTCAAATGCGAGAAGCGGACAGCAGGAAAACCAAGACCAAACGTGAAGACCGAACGTGCGAAATAAAATGTAAACACTCACGGGCGAAGCTCAGCATTCCGGTTTCTTCGTGGTCCTCCAAGGACAATCGTAAGTTGCTTTATTTGCTGTTCCAGTTCTTAGTTTGCCTTTATTTCCTTTTTGCATTGAGCAATTCATTCTTCGTTGGTTAGCGGCTTTTTAGCAGATATGGGCAGGACGGCACTTTCTTCATCCTTTGGCGGTGTACTCAGTCGACTTCGTGTTCCGCAGCTATCTCGTATTCAGAGCTAAAATTCATCTACAAATCAGCAGAATCCGCGTAGGTCGTCTCAGTATCTGCTTTGGATTACAACATTGGAATTTTAGTCATACTATGACTTTGTTCGAATAAGCTAGAAGGTCAGAAGGCTTTGATGAACAAATAAAGTCAGAGAAACACAGCTAAAAACTAAGCGGCGTGGAATTCTTGGTTCTTGATCTGACGTCACAACCACGGCTCGCCCCAGGTTCCTCTTACTCGGACGTGAACCAAATTTTTCTTGAATTTAACAGGGCACAGAAAATCGAGAATTTAACCAAATCAAAAAATTTTTGCGAAGAAATGTTCCAGATGACAACAGAATTTATTAAGCCGAAAAAAAATTTTAGGGGTTAGGTGCACTTTAAGCTTAACGGCTTATCTAAGCAGCGACGCTAATAAGCGATTGCGTAAGAGAGCGGTGCAAGATTAACCGGAAATTAATTAAAGAGGACACAATAAGCAGAAGTAAACAAGATTTATTTCGTGAAGTAAAGACTTATTTCGTGCTATTACATATATTTTCACCCTTTTCTATTTTTAAATGAACTCCACATACAACGCGTTGATCGGAAGTGACTCAAATAACAGCGAATACCGTTACCAGGTCATGCAGCGTGACAGGTAAATGTCACGAAATAGCCTCGCTGTTAAGAAAATCTTTGTTGCTTTTAAAACATCAACAATCGTATTCAATATAATTAATAGTGACTAAAATGTCAGTTAACTTTTGACTTTTAAGTTATCTGTTAACTACTAATTTTTTGGCCAGATATCAGTTAACTACTATTTTTTGGGCCAATTGTCAGTTAACTACTAACCCCATTAGCACCCTCAGTTAATGACAAGATAAAGTTTTTAGACTTTGATCAGAAATTTAACCTTAGTACTCATTTCATTGAGTTAGATGAAGTAGGGCAAAGGTGGTTTTGGGCAAGGGAAATGCAAAAGTTAAGCTTTATGAGGCAAACAGTAACTTGCACGATGTGGTTCTCAACAATGCCCTTTACATCCCGTCTTACAACCAGAATATTTTTTCTGTCCCTGCAGCGATAGAAAAAGGGGCCAGTATAAGTCTAGATAAGGACATGAAGCATTTCAGAGCACCCAATGGCACATTGTTTGACATAAAACAACAAGGGCATTTGTTTTATTTGAATAGCGTTTTCTCTTCCCAAAATAACGCCAGTACTCTACTCGAGTGGCATAAGATTATGAGCCACTGTAATTTTAGCGATTTGCGCAAGCTTCAAAGTGTTGTTGATGGAATGAAGATCGCTGACGAACAACAGTATGAGTGTGTTATCTGTACGCAAGGCAAAACGTGCCAGTTTCGGAATCGTAAGCCAGGTGAAAGAGCAAAAGAGCCTTTAGCATTTGTTCACTATGATTTGACCTGCCCAGTCGATCCAGTGGCTAAAGATGGCTTTAAGTATGCGTTGGCATTCGTAGATGACTACACAGGTATTAACTTGGTGTATTTTCTCAAACAGAAGAGTGATACCGTAGAAGTAACGCAGAAGCTTTTAGCTGACATCGCCCTCAAACAGAAGAGTGATACCGTAGAAGTAAAGCAGAAGTTTTTAGCTGACACCGCCCCGTTCGGTAAAGTTAAGCGCATTCGGAGTGACAACGGAACGGAATTCATGAGCCAACATTTTAAATCTTTACTGCGTAAGAATGCAATCAAACATGAAACTGTAAAGGGGGGTGGCGCAGTCTATTTGACATGGCGCTATGTTTATTGCTAGAGGCAAAATGTCCTAAGGAGCTTTGGGCATACGAGCAATTGTTGGAAACCTAATCTATGTAATGACGGGTACTAGACCTGACCTGACAGTCCCCTTTGTAGACAACATGCGATCTGTGAATGTTTTTGTCTTTCAAATTGAAAAGACTTTTAATTTGTCTTGTTTGCCAAATCTTTACTGCGTAAGAATGCAATCAAACATGAAACTGTAGAGAGGGGGTGGCGCAGTCTATTTGACATGGCGCTATGTTTATTGCTAGAGGCAAAATTTCCTAAGGAGCTTTGGGCATACGAGCAATTGTGGAAACCTAATCTATGTAATGACGGGTACTAGACCTGACCTGACAGTCCCCTTTGTAGACAACATGCGATCTGTGAATGTTTTTGTCTTTCAAATTGAAAAAGACTTTTAATTTGTCTTGTTTGCCAAAGGACGGTGAAAATGCATTTGAAACCCGTGAACTTGTTCAGCTTGGAGATAAATGTTTTGCTGAGTCTTTCATTTCTGTTACAGTTTAGATTTTGTAAATGCTCGAACAACAGGGCATTTTCTGCAATTCGGCCTCTGCAATAATAGCTTGTTTGAGCACATGATGCTCTCGTTAGGTGAATATCTTATCCAAAACACCACCTTTTCAATGACCTTACATGTACCCTTCACAAATGACACGAGCGTCCGCCCAAGGGGTCCTTTGATATATCCGTGTTGCTACATTGATCCATAACATAAGTCCATCTGTCCCAAACCGTGAAGTACTTCGCTTAATTGGAACTCTTTATCTTCGATTTACAAAAGGAGACTTGCTTGCGTTGCCTACCAAACAAGGGGCGGATCCAGGGGTGCTAGCCACCCCCCTCTTTGGGGTCGTTTTAGCCTGAAATTATAAAAGGGAACAAAACTATCACTGAGGCGATTTTGTCTCGGATTGTTCCGATATCGTTATATCAGGTCAGCCCCCCTCCTCCTTCGTAAATCCTTGATTCGCCACTGCAAGCTTACTAAAACTTAAACCCAGACAGCATAAGGAGTCTTTCTCCAGAACATATAACCAGCCATAATTTAAAAGACAATTTGAAATTTGAACACACGCGTTCTGAGTCTAAAGTACTTAACAATTCATTTACTCACTAGGCCAGTATTATTTGTAATAGTCTACCAGTTCAGCAGAGTCGTGCCAAATTCATCATCTAAGGCAAACCTCTAAACGTTCTCTAAGACTTAATAAGTCTACTTTCCTTTGGATCTTGCTCTACAGTAACAAATAAGAACAATGATGAGTTTACCTCTTAACTTCCTGAACATGACTAACACCTCTGTAACTAGCACGGTTGGCTGGGTCCCTCAAGTGTCCGTTACGCATGACATAAGAGGGTGCTTTGAAATGTGGGGCTTAACAGGTCCAAAACGTCATTCGAAAAAAAAAAAAACAAGACCTTCGCCCTGACGCCATCATTTATTGTAGCCGTAACTCACTACGCTATAGTAGTAAGTTCAAGCAGCACACTCCTCTTTTTCCTGATCTGCATTCACTCCCCATCAAATATCGCATTTCTCATTTTGTATAATTTATACTTCTGAAAAGCCCTGTTATGGGATGAGGTATAATAAAGTGTATGTCTACTTCAAAATTTAGGTTACAACATACAAAGCGCTTAATGGTCTCGCACCAGTTTTATTGTGACCAATCCTTATTACATTTGAAGGCTTTATTAAATTTATGGTCAGTCGCTCTTACATTTAAAGATTTAATTACGTTCCAGACCAATTATCACGTTTGTGGCTTTTCCAGGGTATCACTTAGACAATTCTTTTTCATCGAAATTTTCAAACGATGGAAAGAAATTCCTCTTTACTGTCCATTAAAAAACCGGTACACTCGGTACACTCGGAGCAGCCGATACACTCGGTACACTTGGTACAGCTGGTACACTCGGTACAACCGGTGCACTTGGTACACTCGGTACAGCCGGTACACTCGGTACACTCGGTGCAGACGGTACACTCGGTACACTCGGTACACTCGGTACGCTCGGTACACTCGGTACAGCCGGTCCACTCTGTCCACTCGGTACAGCCGGTATACTCAGTACACTCGGTACAGCCGCTACACTCGGTACACTCAGTCCGGATTGTCCCGATATATCGGGACAGCAATGACGTCATGAAGCTATTGTTCACAAGGAAAATGGCGGCCGTTTTTCAAAAGTCACACTCACACAAAGAAATTTATTGTTTCCAGTCTCTCACAGCGTTCATCCGGGACTTTCAGCGGGCAAAAGACAAGAAGAAGCATCGGTGGCCATTTTGGAAGTTGCGATATTTATATCTTTGGATTTTGCTAGTATTAATCGACGATGTAGTTACGATTTTTGCGGTCAGATTTTAAGGTACGTAAAGAATAAGCGTTATTTTGTAGCATTCACCCATTTTTTATTGAACTGGTTTTATTTTTTACTAGTTCTAGTGTTGTTAAAGCTTCATTGTGCAAAATTTCACGAGTGTAAGCAACGTCGATTTTATGTAAGGTGTCTTTGAATATGAGGCTTTACGAGTGTAGACAAACCGCTGCTGTCGTAATGCTTGTGTACTGCGTCGTTCCTTTGTGTTAACGGGAATCGTTTTCATTTTTATCCTCTTATAAAGTACATGGAAGAGCACACGCGGTTGCTTGAGACACTTTGCCGAATTTGTGGAGTTAAACTGAAAGGGAAAGAAGGGAAAGCAGAAGTCCTCAAATGTGCGAATGAAATCCGTGAAATTTGGAAAGTGTCTGTGCTGGTTGATTCACCCAATGTGCATCCCAAATACACTGATTTGCATGAAATGCAGAGTGAAATGCAGCAACAAAGATTACCTTGCTGGAAGGAACAAATGAGGCCCCCACTCTCTAGATATAAAATTTTCTTTAATTTTTTTTGGAGTTTAAGAAACCCTCTCTCGCTCTTTATGTGTGGGCGGGGAGGGGGGTATTGTGGAGATTTTCTGTAACTACAAATTGTGATTGGTTTATAGCCATAATTTTAACATTAAATGAAATGGAGACAGGAAGTGTTTATTTTACTTGGTGGTGTAAAACTTTCTTTATAGATTGTAAACGTCATTTCAGCAGGGAATGGAACTTTGCGTGATTTGTTTAGGCATTTTGGGAGATTTGAAATGACCATATGTGCTACCTAAGCAGAAAGAAGATTAAGCAAGTTAGGAAAAATAGGCTGTAAGCATTTCTCATTTTTCCAAAATTCCACGTCTGTTCACCAATTTGCAGATTGATTACTTAATTACAATGTTTACTTTGTCATCACTGAAGAAACTTGCAAGTCACCCGTTCATACATGTTCATACAAGAATTTCTTTCAAGCAAAGTTTTCCCAGATGAAACAGATCAACTCCCAAACCACTAGACCCTATCCTTTATAAAAATCATGCTACAAAATAGTTTTCCCTACATCTGTTTTGATTGGACTTGCATGAAAATCAAATCAGCAGCAAGTGTACTTTCTTCAATTGCCTTTTCAAGAGCTAAAATGTGGGAGAGTAATTTATGGTATTATCAGGTGTGATGGCCACTGTTTGTTGTTTGCTGAAACAATATTATATTTATTGTCACACTGATCATATCTGTAATTCATTTTTGCAGGTCCTGCAGTTGGCAAAGCAGCAAAAGCTGAACACAGACGATAACCTATGTTAAACATGTTAACTGAATTGTGAAAATAAATGTTGAAGTCCAGTATATCTCAATCTGACCATTGATCATTTTGTGTTCTGCTCAAATTACTGGGTGATGTTCATTCCAACCCACACCTGTTGACAGCCTCTTGAAAATTTCATTGTGTAGTACTGCAGGATATTTTTGTGTCACATTTTGCTTTGGAGAAGCTGTAAATGAATTCAAAACACTGTGTGACTTGTAAAAATAACCTGTAATTGCAACACAGAAAAGCCATCTAAGAGTAAGCAATTCATTATCCATGGCACTTGGCAAATCTTCTTTTCTGCTGTGATCAGTTGGGGGGGGGGACATGTACAGAAAACCAATATTCACCACTTTTCATTATTGGGAAATAGGTCTCATCATAGTGCTCAGAGGATGTTTAATACCAAATAGGTAGCTCAACTTTAGCTTAGTGAAATCAAATGATAAACAGATGGAGAATGAACTGCGTGTCTAAAGTACACATAGAATAAAACTTATATTTAAATATCCCCTTGCAAGACCTTATGTACGAAAAAAATAGGGATGATCAAGTTCACAAGTGTGCAGGTTGCAATTTCTTTGTAAACAAAGCTACTTAAAATGAGTGGCCTACTGGAAAATTATGAGCCCTTTGGAAATGCCACAAATAATGAATGTTTTGCCGGCGTAAATTGTTTATTTCATGCCAAGGTAGAACAAACGCATCGTTCGAGTCAATATCCAACCAGCTATAAATGCCAGAAGAAATTTTGATTGCAAGTCATGAAATAGATGTCTTGATGTACTGGTATGTATAAACAATAAGACGAACAAGAAAAGATCGACGATCGACAGAAGGCTTCTATATATTTTTGATACATTTTCTTGTTGCGAAACGCATCGGTTACATCTTTAAGAATAAACTCGGTTCCACGAAAGTAATACATTACTGCTTACCCGGCTATTTGTCTGCATTTCAATAAAACTTTAATCGAAATGAGATGTTTGATCCGCGTGCAAATTTTGTCGCTCCCATGGCCGTCCTTTGTGTTGGATTTATGCGGTAAATGTGGATTTGAAAATACTGGGCTTGCTCAAAAGATACGGTTGAGCGATAAAATAACTTCGAATTCTCAAAATATTCCTCACAAGTAGCATAACAAGACCTCGGGAAATCATCACTCAGTTCTGCCTTCATCCGCCATTTTGAAAATGGACGCTTGTTTTGATACATGATCCGTGAATCAAAAGTCGGCTTCTCATTGGCTTAGAGGTCAGTCGGCCCTGTCCTTAAATATCGGGATATCCTGGACTGTACACTCGGTCCACTCGGTACAGCCGGTATACTTGGTACACTCAGTACAGCCGGTACACTCGGTACACTCGGTACACTCGGT